>CM060916.1:540683825-540996325 GCA_030737875.1 Allium sativum | reverse complement strand
TAAAATAAATATAAGGATGTAAATGTCATGTCAGTTTAGCGAAAATTTCTCAAAACCGGCATGTACTAAACTTTCAAGCATGCATTGATCGGTTACAATAACACTTCTTAGTTCTTGTAATCCAATCAAAACTGATATTCTCAAAACCTCTCATAAACGATACCCCCAAACTCCCAAGCGGGACATTGTTTGGCCTTTTCCTTCGAAACACTTAGGCTTATGCCTGACCATCTAGCTAATTCTTTCATGGTATTTTCGATTTGGATACAACATAATAGTAATCCACAATATAAGTGAATCGGTGGATCAGAAGATTTTAGGATTAAACAATCTCAATATAATTTAGCCCTTGCAAACTCGAAATAATGCACAAATCTACATTTCGATCCATTAGATTTCTGTCATCTGATGATTTAATCATTGGATAAATTCCTCATATATTTTTCTTGCAAGTAAGGAGATAAAAAATGTTACTTTCATTTCAATTTTTTTTTTGGCAAGATGATATTATTATTGCACTTTCAATATATTTGTCCGATCAGCTCTACCAGAGTTCAAATTTGAACTAAACACGCTTTGGTTTGAAGTTTACATAGCACTTTTATTTACGCCGCCTGGAATGGCTGCAATGTTTCACATTATGTGCTGATTAATTGATCAGGATAATGAATGATGCCGCTTTGCTGCTAATCCACATACATCTATGCTTGCATAAGCATTGGCTATGTTACTTTGGATGCTGCCTAGATGCTAATATTTTGTAAGAGCATTCTTCCTTTTAACACGACCGCTTGGTTTATGCACAGTTCTTGAGGTGTCAGTTTGAATGCACAATTCGATGTTTTTGTCTTTTTATTTTTATTGAACATGAATACATTTTAAAGTTTTTTGCTGGATAAATGGTACACAATGATTGTTGCATATTAACAAACTGTATAATAAAATGAAATGAAATTGAATTCTTACTTGATCTTCATATCTAATCAGGTAAGAAAGCCTTCTGGGAAAGCTAAGGGCACCCTCAACCTGTCTTACAAATTCGGAGATCTAGTCACAGTGCCTACTGCCAGTCCCCCACCAGCTCCAATGGCAGATCCGTACCCGATCCAGGACACCAAATCTTCCGGGAAACCCGAACCCGTAACCGCATACCCAGCCACAGGTCCATCAGGGTCCTACCCACCTGCAGGATACCCACCACAACCTGGATATGGGTATACCCCATCCGCTCAAGCCGGGTATGGGTACCCTGCACCGGCCGGATACCCCACTTCGCAACCTGGTTATGGGTACCAACCCCAGCAACCTGGGTATGGGTATCCACCCCCTCAGCAAACTGGGTACGGGTACCCACCCCAACAAGGTGGATATTATCCACCTCCACAACAAGGTACGAGGAGCAAGTTTGGAGGGGTGGGTATGGGTTTGGGTGCAGGTTTGCTTGGAGGAGCGATAGGAGGGATGATATTGGGTGATATGGTATCCGATGCTGATGGATTTGATGACGGGTTTGGTTTCTGATATAAGTACATCACTCCTTTATAACATAAAAGAAGTGTTATTTTCTTTCGGTTTGTTCAAAAGATAACTTTTTATGAATAAATGTTATATGCATAGAGTTCTTGTTTACTTGGCAAAAAGACGTACTCTTTAGGCTGGTTGTTTTTCGTTCTTATTGCTGACTTTATATTTTGGTGTCTAAAAATGCCGGGTATAACCATATCTGTTATGTTCCGTTTGGTTATTCTATCTTCTTTTTTTCTTGTAAAATTAGTACTTTATCTATAAATTCTAGATAGTATGTAACATACCATAAGACAAGTAGGTTAAATTCTGCATAATGAGAATCAAATTCGTGATCTTTTGCATTATGTTGAAGTGCTTTAATCGGTATAGATAAAGTGCTGTTCAAGTGCCTTAATTGGTATAGATAAAGTGCTTTCCCTTTGTATTTTTGTGTCCAACGTCAATTATAAGATGTATCATGTATGAGAAGAGCGTAAGAACGATGGATAGAGGGGTCTTTTTCACGATATAAACTACGGAGTGATCGTTTTGTATGAATCAAAACACAACAATAGAACTGTTAAACCAACAACAAAATTATAGGCTGTTTGATTTGTTTTGCATTTTGAATTTTCAGAGTTAACTAGAAAATATGAAAATGTTAGAAGGATGATGAAATTAGGGAATGATGATAGAAAGAGCGAGGGAGATGATAGAAGGTTGAATTGATTTTTGTGCTTTTGTTATTTTTCAAACAGGAGGAAAATACGTTATGAACAAAAAATTATTTTATAAGAACAAAAGGCTAAATTTTGTGTATGAATTTTTCCCCTTTACACTATAATTTTTTAATATAATAAATTTGTATCTTTTTGTTCTTATGAACAATCTTTTGCTCATTTTGTCCTTGAAGCTAAATTGATTTTTGGATTACGCGCTACTCACATTTTTCTTCCCTTATTTTCATCTCTATCAAATTTCTGCATTATTCCCACCTCTGACTTTGACCCGTTTTCATCTTCTCCCATAAATGAAGGGTTGACACAACTTTTGTTATTACTCCATTATTTCCAACTTTGCTTTAAAGTGCAGCTTTTAACAGCATATGTGAAAGCAGTCAAAATCTGTATCGTTTGTACGCTGATTTTTAAGTGCATTACACAAATACACTGATATAGTATGGTTTTGAACTGCATTTGACAAATAATCTCAAATTTTACACTTAAATTCTTCTTTTTTATTTTATGCATTTCACATATTTAGTTGAAAATTGCAATCAAAAACTCTATTTAAATTGTTGGATTTTAACTGGATTTATCAAATACAATCAAATAATATAATATTGATTTCACTTATTTGTCTACTATTTGTTTTATATATACGTGAGCTCTCTTCTTTTTAGAGGATCACACGTTTTTGCTTTCAATTGTTTTCTTTTATTATTGCTTTTGACAGTATTTCACGTATGCAGTTAATGATGCAGTTTTTAATTGCATTTCACATGTCCAGTTAAAAGCTGCATTTAATCTATGCAACTTTTAATGCATATCTGAAATGCATTTAAAAATTGCATTACTAAAATGTAGTTTTCGACTGCATTTCATGAATGCGGATAAGAGCTCTATTATAATCATGTAAATTTATAAAATTTCAAATTTAAAATAAACGAATTTTGATTTTTGCATATGCATAATGCATATCATTGGAAAGATAATAAAATTTTTGATTGAACAATGGACACGCTTTATTAATCCGATGTTAACATCAAAAAGTGAAACTCTAGACAATCAATTCCTGAAGTGCGTAATCCACACTTTAAGAGAGTATAATATGAGAAGATTGTAAATCTCTCAACATAAATTTCTCACTGTTCAATAGATACACAAATAGGTATTTAGTTTTAACTGATTATTGATTATCATTATTGATTGATTATAAAATATATACTAACATCTCTAGAATATATATATATATATGTATGTGTATATATATATATATATGTATGTGTATATATATATATATATATATATATATATATATATATATATATATATATATATATGCAGGGTTTGTATACAGGATTTAAATACTGAAGACTGTACAGTTTTAGAGTTCAAAGAGATTCATGATTCAAAGAGATTCAAGACTCATGAGTATCAAGATTTCATGCGCTCAAGAAGTAATTTAGTCTAGTTTATATGTAAGACTCTAAATAGCACTTCATTTTCAAATTCTGTTTTCAAAATTCAAATTCTGGTTTCAAAATTCAAATTCTAATTTCAAGATATTTCAAATTACTTTTCTAAATGATTTCAAATCATTATGATTTCATATATATATATATATATATATATATATATATATATATATGTGTATATATATATATATATATAGTTCAAGTTTTGTAATAATATGTCTATAATATATATATATAGTTTTATTGTTTTAAATCATATAACTTTATAAATAAGCTTATATCATATATCACTATGTTTTTATATTTTAGAAAATCCTTTTTGAAACACTAGTTTTGATTCAAGAGTTTCCAGAAAATATATATTGGTTTTAACACTCGAAATTTGATTTTAAAAATAAAAATACAATGCGTATGTCGACATACCAAAATGAGCATGTCGACATATAACTGTCATAAATTCACTTTTCATAAGTGTCTTTTCACTATTTGAAACGCTTCAGAAACGTTGCAACATTTGTGACACTATAAATAGGGGTCATTTTCGAATTTTCAATCATTCCTTCTTCTCCTTCTTCACCGTTTTACTTACCACCATTAATATACATAAAATTCTTGATTTCTACACTTGTACTCTGTCAATTTCAATAAAATTTATATCATTATTCTTCTCTTCTTAATCTCTATCAACTACTCCCTGTTTGAGGTGTTATTGAAGAGTTCTAGGGCTATTGTAATTGTTTGAGAATTTTTTGGGAAAGGGTGTGTTCCTTGTAACCCTGAAATCAAGGAAATGGAGCGGTATTAACCTTGTAGTCGTGAAATCAAGGGTAGTGGAATCGGTGTTAACCTTGTACTCGTGAAATCAAGGGTGTTGTACTTAAATATTGATAATAATAAAACTCCGCACAATCCAGCGTTGTGTGGGACTGGACTTAGGAGTAACCCACGCCAGTATAAAATCTAGTGTGTTGTTTCCTTTTCTGCATTTTTATTTACTTATTTCTATGTAAGGACCTACGGGAATTCAACCCCGGATTCCGACAATAATACGCAAATCCTGTATCACTTGTCAGAACCCAAGTATCGAAAACACAGATAGTTATTTGAAGGAAATTAGAGGGTGAGATAAGAAAGAAAGAAATATTAGAATAGAAGAAGAAGAACCAACCCAACATAGAGTCTCACATCGCAGCGGAACAAAATATAATATGGAAATAAATCTGTACTGAGAGCTTTAAAAAGACTTACAATAAACAGAGTACATCAACACCTCTGAACAGTTATAATCACCTGTCCTCAGATACAACACACAATAAAAAACACAACTATATAATATATCACACGTCTGAACCTTTCCAGCCCATCTCTTCGCAGCATTCGATAACCTGAACCTGTACGACCTGGTCTAACCCGAGCATTACAAACGCTGGATTAGCCTGGTGAACCAGAGTGAGAAAAACACACAAAGTTTAAAGGTATCACACAACTTGATTTTAAAGTCGAAATCTTTTCGAAAGAAAAGGATAATCGTAAGACCAAATCCATACATAAATACGAATGGTTTTACCTTACGATAACCCAAACCATTTTTGAAATCAATATCTTTTCTGATATTATAATATTGTCTAAATACAAATAAGTATCAATCTAGCAAAACGCTTGCATCTCACGCTTTACATACATAGTATACAATAAAAAACGCGGGCTCTTATTAGAGAATAGATTTCCATGGCAAGGTATGGGCAACCAACTTTCCGACAATGTACCTCCAGAGATGAATACATTGGGGTTCAACATGAACATCTTGCAACCCAGACTAAACATGACCGGCCCCTCATTTCCCTTTAGAGTACCGAGTATATCATTACCACAGTTGGGGGCCAGCCAACCGAACTGATAGCATACACACAAAATAAAAAGGGATAACCGAAGGCATTTAATTTCTCCATATCAGATAAAAATATACCCTTTTGATGGGTGCGACCCACTTAGCAATGCGACCTACCCGATTTCTGCCATTTCCCGGTTGATGAGGCTTGAGGTTAACATCAACTTTAAAACAACATATCACCATTCACTCTGAATGCCACATTGTTAAATCAACCAAATCACTAATTGATGACCACAAAAATACTCTGGTCGTTAAGCTAAGAGAAGTTTCCTTCTCCACAACTAACAGAAATATGTTTGTAAAAATCAAGGTACGTGACTCTTAAGAAATACTCTGTCATACGTCCGCCCATACAAGTCATCCAGGAACAGGATGAACCGAAGGCACCCTCCTACCACATCCTAGGTATCACCCTATAGATCAGAAGCGAGTAGTCCTTGCAATCCGAAGATTTCAATTATGACAGAATCACGAGTCATAATGTCTCTTGCCGCTAAACCACAGAAATTCAACAAGTAGTTCTTTCACTCATGAAGATTAACAGTCTTAAATTGCTCCGTCTTCAATAATTATCTTCCACGTATTCACTGGTCAGAATGGTTTTCGGATATAAATTCGATCCCGGACTTTCCGTACCAACAATCATATGGGTCAGATTTGATAGTCGGTTAGTTAACTATCAAATAATTAATCGTGAAAATAAAATGAGTTCATTGATTCAGCACTCAGCATTACTTGGCCTCTTTTAAAAATAATTGACGAATGGTTCATTTAAAACTTAAATATCTTCTTAATATAGCAACATAGCATTTCACTTCTTATTTAACATAAGATTATTTCAAAACTATCTATTTAACTAGAATTAAATCATATATATATATATATTCCCACTTTGGTTCTATCAAATTTCACATAAACATCGTTACTTGGAAACAATATTCAATTTCTATTCTTTCAGAACAAACTCATTCCAAAACATAGCTTTTTATTTCCTTTTACTTTTGGAAATATCATTATATATATATATTCTCAAATCTGCACATTTTCATTACTATAGAAGTCTCATTATAAATTCTCAAATCTTGCAATTAATTTTGCGTTATTATTTCTTATGTGGAAATAATAGATTATTCTTAAACTCTTTCCCTACGACTAATATCATCTTCAGACAATTCTGAAGTCATTCAAGTTGGGTTATTTATTTACCTCTCAGACCTTGATCAACAACGTTCTTATCTTAAGATAGATATGAGTTGTAATTCAAAAACCCATATACATTCTAATATCAAACAAATCTCACTAAACTATTTTATTTAAAATATGGTTTATAAAACCTTTTTGCCTTTGGAAATATCTCTTTTTAACATAACTTATTATTACTTAATTCATTGATTAAGTAGTTGCTTACAAAAACATATCCTTTTAACCTTCTTTAAACAAATCTTTTTACAACTCGGATTTTGTTACAAAATCCTGTTACTCATCTCTTTACCAAATTCAGTTTTAACAATCCCTTTTCTAAACCATTCAACCATTTCCCGTATGAAAATCTTATTTAAGTTCCATTCGTTTTACTTAATTCCATTATCAAGTAATGTTAATTTAAAATTATCGCTTTAACACCTCATCTCTTTGTATAAACTTCGTTTATAAAATTTCGGTTTAAGGTAACCCTTTTATTCTCAATTTCCTTTTACTTAATTCAATTACGAAGTAAATATTAATTTTAAGCTATCGTATTTGCTTAAAATCCCTTTTATAACTTCATTATAAAAACTCGGATTCTAATATAAAATATGTTTATAAACTCCCTTCACAATTCAGTTAGATTTCATTTCAACTTCGGTTACCTTTTGAATGAATTTCAATTAAAAGAAATATCTTGAATTATTATTAATTAAAATAATAATTTACTTCAATCATTAACTACTGTAGCAGTATTTAACTTCTTAATTAACTAAAATAAATAGTAAATTCTTTTTAAGATCTTACTAAAATTAAACAAATATTCGTTAAACTATTTTATTAAATTAATTCAAAACAAATTAATTTAATAATCAATCCCTGTTAAAACGGCTGACTTAGCCAATTCAATACACGATTAATCCGTCAATCAATTGCAATTAGTTCTCAATTTAAATTAATTAATAATATAATTAATTTAAATAAATTCATTTAGTTTTTTAAAAAAACAATAATTCAAAATCTTAACCGTTGGGTTAAGTTCTGCTCATTTACTTATAACTCTGAATAATATCAGAATTTGTTTCATAAAATCTTTTAATACTCGCTTATAAATTTAAATAATAAATAGTAAATATTTATTTATTTTTAATAAACTTTTATTCAAATATTATATTTTAAAATCTAACTTCAGTTATAAATTAAAATTATAACTTCACTCCTATCGATTCACCTAATGGTAATGAAACGACGCGCAAATCCGTACTATCTGAGTCGACTAATAACACCACACGTCCAACCCAAATTGCACAGAAATACAAATCATTATTAGAAAGAAGTTATAGGATGAGAAATAGAAAGAAAGAAATGTTAGAATAGAAGAAAACAAAGAAGACAAATCTCACAGCGGAACGAATAAAATATATTATATAACATAATCTTTGAAATACAAATATGTTTTGAATACACATACCATTATCAAAGCACAACAGTTATTCCTGGAACAGTTATAAACACCCGTTTCCAGATACAACATAGTACACAACAGAAATATGATAGTCTATAGCTAACTGGTGAAGCCTTCTGCTTCCAGCTCTTCCAAGTGAATCTGTAAAATCCCGACTACTTGACTGCCCATACAAATTTGGGCACCCAAGAGTTTAGGGAAAAACAAACAAAATAAACTCTGGGTCAGTCATGGGACTGGTGTGAGTAAACTCCAACCAATTGTTTAACTTAAAAATCTTTTCAAAAGAAAAGATAATCGTAAGATCGATCCACACATAAACACGGATGGTTTTTACCTTACGATAACCCAAAATACTTGATACGAAAATCCAGTGATATTATAATAGTGTCTAAGTCAAATAAATAACAATCTAGCGGAACGCTTGCATCTCACGCTCCATATATAATATAAAATCAAAAACCGCAGGGCACCTATTGGAGATTGGATTCCGACTATGACAAGGTATGGAACCACCTTCCGCTAGTATATCTCTAGAGAGGAATACACTGGGTTCAACGAGAACGTCTTGCAACCCGGCCCACACATGACCGACCACTCATTTCGCTTGAGTGTATCGAATGTATATAACCAACGGTTGGGATCAGCAACCGTTTCCCGAATGGGACAGCATCAAATAGAATAAGGAATTAAATGAATCTCTAGATAGGTGATTATACACCCTAATGGGAGTAACCCACATAGCCATGCTGCCTGCCCGATTTTTGTCATTCCCCGGTTGTTGAGGCCTGAGGCTACGATTACTTTCCATTCATTGATAGCACAATCACTCTGAATGCCACATTGTCAGATCCGTTAATCACTAATTGATTTGCACAAATATATTCTGGATATTATGCTAAGGGAATAAATTCGTTGCCACCATATATACATTTATACAGACCAACATATTTGACCATTGGAAATACTTTGTCAGATATTCGTCCATTTATGTTCGTTCTGGGATTTGAACGAAACCGAAGGCACAATTTCTATTAATAGAAAAAGCCCTTGCACTTTACTCTGTCTTTGATTATCTTCATATAATCTTATTCGCAACATTACTGCCAATACAGAGTGGTTCTCGGATAATAATCCAACCGGTCTCTCCATATTGACAACGATATTGGCAAACACTTCGATAGTCGGTTATTTAACTATCGAAGAAAAACAAACATCCATTCAAAACATCAAACAATCACTGGGCCCCCTTAATTAATATTTTATTAATTAAAACACTTCTCCACTTCCTTATCAATATTTGTTAACCAAATATTCCCAGTAATCTTATTGGTCTCTTACGCTATTTGGAAAAACATTTCCATTTATCGCCTTCTTTTATTTCCTGTATTTAGAAAATATATTCTATTTGCAATTGAAAACAATTTCAATCACTTATCTCTTTTCCGACTACTTTAATTATACTCAGGAAATATTTACTTTTATATTTCCAAAATTCCACCACTTGGGTTAAAACGAATGTTGTGAAAAACATCGTTACGACAACCCAAAATATTTTATTCAACTAACTCTTATTCAACACTTCTCTTCGAGATTGGATCTTGCTATTTATCGATTAAAAATGAAATCAATCAAGTTGGGGTATAACTACCTCTCAGACCTTGACTGAAAACATCATTAACTTCAAAACAGACAAGACTGCTAACTCGAATAATCAACACCATATTAAACCAATTTCCCATTTCTAAAACGTATATGCTTTTCTCTTTCTATTCTTACTCGATTTAAATTCACATATTTTCTTTTTGTTTAAAATATTCTATTTTTAGTTCATTTCCTTATGGAATTCTATAGATATCGATACATTGATTTTTAATTATCAAATTTTCTTAAAAATATTCTAACTCCTTAAATTTCCGGAAAATTTCGCCATAACCTCCTTTGTACCGGGAGCATCGGGATATTTCAAATAGCCTCCCATGGCCCTCACCAATCCAAAAGAAAAAGAAAAAGCCAAGCGGCTTGCCGATACGGCGCATAAAATCTCATATATGAATTTAAACATGTACCTTTTTGTCGGGCACATAAATTAAAATCTTCATATACTTCATCCCATACCTGTATAACACATGCTCACCTGTTTTCAATTCAATTCAACTCAATCCAATCGTTTGAATTCAGTTTCGCTCATTTATTCTTTAATTAGCTATTTTGCCTATTACTTCTTTGTTTGAACATAACATGTTCAAACAAAATATTTATCTTACTCATAACCAAATTGTATTTCAATTTCAATTCTAGTTCTCTTTTCGATTTCGAATATAAATTTCCAAATCGAATTCACTTATTCAAAGCCCAATATCAATTCAAAATCTAATTAACTAATTACTATTCAAATTAGTTAATTCTATTCAATAATAAAAAATCTGAATTCTGTTTCAAAAATCAATTCATTACTCCACTTGAGTTCACATATAATTTACAACTGAAATCTGAAATTTTCTAAATAGAAATTCGGATTTTATTCGCTTAAAATCCTTTTATAAAATTAAATAAACCATTATGGTTTTTAAATGGTTATGGCGTTGTTTTTCTGAAAATTTGGCTTTGATATAACTCAAAATCTATTCGACGAAATCCAGACTTTTCTCCTCTATTAGAAAACTATTATCAAATCGGTCCTGACAATTCTTGTTTCAACGAATTCCAACTTCAATTGAGTTCTGTATACTCAATTGAAGTTCGAAAAGACAATTTACGAACTACCGCGCTGCGGCAAGCTCGTTCTAATTATATTTATAAATACAAACGTTTTAACCTCGTTTATAATAAGTTCAACTTCATTCTGATATATTTTTAATATTTATCAAATCCAATTTTCCAATTCAACGTAATATTTTCGATTATCTAAAATTGTCGATTTTCTTTAGCTCAGAAATAAATTTATTTATACTTCGATCTTCTATATTCAAATTCTATTTCAAATTGAATTTCCTATATTCAAATTCCATTTTCAATATTCATTTGAATTTAAATATATTTTCAAACTTCATTTGGATTTCTATATTCAAATCTATTTTCAAACTCCAATTAAATTTCTATATTTAAATCTAATTTCAATCAAATTGAATTACCTATATTCTAATTCCATTTCAACTCTTTTTTAATCCTATTTTCAAATTCCATTTTAACTCTATTTGAATCTTATTTTCAAATTCCATTTTAACTCTTTAAATTCTATATTCAAAGTCTATTTCTATTTGAATTCTATATTCAAATTCTCGTTTCAATCTATTTGAATTCTATATTCAAATTCCATATTTAAAATTTCTTTATTCAAATTCCATTTTACTTTCGATATTCAAATTCTATATTTGAATTCCTTTATATTTTCTATATTCAAATTCTGTATTTGAATTCCATTTGAATTTTCTATATTCAAATTCTATATTTGAATTTCTATATTCAATTTCTATTTGAATTTTCTTTATTCATTCTTTAAACAAGTCTCGATTTCAATTCCTTTTGAAATCGATATTTCTATTTTTGGAAAATAGATTTCCCTTTTCAATTTCACACTTGTATTTTTATTTCTGAATTATCCAATGATAATTCTTTTAACTTCATTTATAACTTCGTTATAAAAGAACTATTTGTAAACTTCGTTTATAAAGGAACTACTTGTTTTATTTTTCAAAACAAGTTTATATTTCAAATCTATTTAAAAACTCAAATTCTATTTTTCTAAAATAGAATTTCCCTTTCAAATCTCAAATACCCCTTTCAGGGTATTTTTATAAATTAACACTTAGGCCCAGTGATATTTAAACATCCAACAACCAATTATTTATTTCAGGTTTTCTAACACATCATATATAACAGTATATATGCAAAAAAATAAACAAACAGATAATATATTTTTGAGGAATTCAGTTGGATCCCTCCAAACAGTTTTTTCCTGCATCCACAGACGTTAGTCAATAGAAATAATACCCATCCTGCTTCGAGGCAGGATATCGCGGTATAGAAGGTCATCCACTTTCATAGCATGGGGCGTATGGGGTAATCATCCGCTAATGGTACCGCGGGCATCCGCTAATGAGACTGCGGGAATATCCAACCACCAATATATATATATATATAATAGCACACCAAGCCTAAATAACTAATATGTTTAAGATGCACAAAAATATTAAATGCAACCAAACAAGCAACAAACAATTATTTTTAACTGATAAAAATAATTCTAAATAAAAGGTGACTGAGATTTACTCACCGTGATTTTTCGTTTGTTGAACATCCAGTCTAGTTCAAACCAAGTTTATTTCAAAGTATCTGTCGTTCTGGTCCCAACGTACTTCGTCTTTCTCAAATCTAATATAAAAATAATTTATGATTTTTATAAGTTATTGAATGAATTAATTTAAATAATTCAATCCATTAATGACCTTACTAAGCTTTTAATTACCGTTATTTAAATAAGCTAATTATTGTGATTAGCGAATCCAAATCCTTTCCTTTTCTAATTTCATATTCAACTGGTTAGCTTACAAATTGATTACAACACTAACTAACTACTTTGGTTCATATCATTTAATCGGTTGCTAATTTATATAAACTATTTTATTTTTGAGATCAATTATTTGAAATTAACTTTGTATCTACCCATTTGATTTTCAGTAATCATAAAGTAATTACTTATCTTAGGTAAATAATGTACCTTAATATAAGTTTTAAGGCTTGCTCAACTCTTCTTCTTCGAACCATACACAAACTCATAGTGGCTTCAAATCCATCCCAGCAAGCATCTCCTCTATCCATTTTCTTCTCCAATCATCTATATTACAATCCGAACCTACCACCTGCTCCACCATACTACTCACTCCAATCTGAATCAGAACAAAAGGGTACCCAACCACTTACAGTCTCACGCCCTACCTGGTCTCCATCATCAAGCCCGGACCACACCTGAAACTATCGCAATCCAAATATCGCGAGCATCACTACTACAGCAGATTGCCATCGCGACTGTCAATTGAATGGCTACAGCAAAAGCGAACCCTTTTTCCATCGAACCTTCTCAATAATATCACCATCGAATCTCTCAATTCTACAACCCTAAATCTGCGATCACTACCCATAAATCACACACGCCGTTGCCACCAAGATCAAACCCTAAGTTTGACTGTCGCGATGCCTTCGTATAGTCTTCATCGCTCGCAAAGTCTCGCCTTAAAATTAGAAATTGATTTCGAATTCGATCCCTTCTCCTTTTCTACTTCTTTTTATATTGGTCGATTTCGATTCCACGATGTGAAAAAATGAAATAAAATAAAAAGGAACTTCGATCTTGGGTTGCGGTGAGCTTGTGAAGCTTCTATGAACCGAGGTTAAAGAGTAAATGGGGAGGAGTTGTTGCGATGTTTAATTACGGTCGGATTACAAATGAACAAAATGAGTGACATCTTTATTTCTTGCTTGCTGAAGCTTTGGTTTTTCTCTGAGGAACGATAAATAGGAAAAAGGAATTGGCAAAGGGGAAGCCACGTTACTTTTTTTTTGATTTGACCACTACTTAATACAATTTGATATATAGAGATTTTCACTTTAATTTATATAGATATCGATTTGATCTGATGCTTATCCACTAAAATAATATCGGGGTCTATAAATTTAAATCACGAACCACTATTCTAGCGTACCGACCGACATTTCAATGTAATAACCCTATTCTGAACTCGACCGAAAATACTCTGAAATTTAATTTGAATGTATATATAAGATAACCATATTAAATTAATATAATATAATTTAAATTCAAACAAATAAATCTCTCGATAATAAATTATTATTATCGTCTATATATTGAAATAGAATTTATACTGCTCATCTAATGGTTTCGATTCAGTTTTCAACTTCGATTTCAATTATACTTCGTATTACGATAATTTAATATATTCAATATTAAATCGAAATCAATTTTTAAATCGATGACTAAATATAAAAATTTATTTATATTATCAATTAAATATTTAAAATCCGTATTAAATATTTAAAATTAACAGACTAAAAATCTGGGTCGTTACAGGTAAATCAATATTTAGAAAATGATTGATTTATAGGCCATATACCGCCAATTACTCAACCAATTCTGCCCATTGGTTTAAACAATACAAATGTTCAATTTCAGGTCAACAGTCAACAATCAAATCAGTCATTCAATCAGAACAGTTCATATGGTATAATATGAAAATAAATATATTTGATATATTTGAGGAATCCCGTTGGATTCCTCCAACCTGTCCTTCCCTGTACCCAAATGGATTATCTCAAATAAACTCATTCAATTCAATTTAACTGTTTATTTCTATAACAGTAAATAACAACTAATTAACATCAACCAATTTATTTAACATTAATAAACAACTCAACCAATTAAATCAATTACGTTTATAATATAAATGTAACCAACAATATAAGTTACTTTCATTGGTTCAAATCGTTAATATAACGATTTGGTTTTCACTGAAATTAAACAACGTTTAATTTCATTGGTTCAATCAATATATTTATATATATTTAATAAACAAACTGTCAATCATTAGCAACCATAACACACAAAATAAAAACCCAACTTATACAAAATATAAGTGGGAAGAATTGAGTGAATTTAACTCACCTTGTTCTCGTCGTTGCTAAAGCGATTCAGTTCTAGTCAAATTAAACAGACGTTTAATTTACTAGAAATTTCAGCAGCTTTCATGACTGTCCAAACTGTTTTCCAGAATGTTGTACTCGACAATGCAGTTCCAACGCAACTAGTTTGGTTCAATTCTGATTACATAAGCAAAAGTTATAAACACTATAAGATTATATGGTTTAATCGGATAATAAATTACTTTCCTTAATTAATTATTAATTTAATTACTTTCTGGTTAGGGCATTATCAGCCAAATGAAAATTAGTCCCGTCCGTTCCTTTTGTTCCAGTTCAGCATCCTACTCGTTAGCCCGTTCAAACCCTGTTCAGATTTACACATCATTTAATAATTCAAAAAAGGATTAATTAGTTTTTAATTATGGTTTAAATAAACTTTAATTACTTAAGGTTAGAATAAGCCGATAAAGTTCCCATTTCTTCCATTCATACTGTCTTCACTCTTCAGGAACATGTGCTGCCCTTTTGTTTTGGTTGCTTTCGGTTTAAACACGTTGCCTACATCATTTTTTTAGAATATACAAGTTGAATTAAAGATACTAGTCTCTTTATTAATTAAATATTAATCTTAGATAAATTAATAACGTTACTTTGTTTCCTCCTCATGCAAGTTCCAGGTACACTGCTATTCTTTATTTCATCGTTTCTAGGTCCCTTATCATCCTGTATAAAATTCCAGTTTTTGATTATTAAACCATAAATTTCCCTGAATTAAATTTATTATACCCTAAATACAATAATTAACAATATATAATATCAGCCAAACTAAATTTCCTGTTACACACTTTCGTTCATCAACTTCCTCAGTGCCTCGAACCCAAAAGACGCCTGCAATGTTAACCTAATTAAATTAATATTTGATTTCTCTAATCATAGTTTAAATTAAAAATAACGTTTCTTAAAAAAATCTGGTTACGTTTAAAAAGGAGTTACCGACCCGGTTTTCTTCTATATCGTTTGTTCATTGCAACTTCTACATTCCAGATACACAATACTCCAGGCACGACAACACGCGCCACCCCACCATCCTACAGGCCGCTGGTATCAGATCAGACATCACCGGTAGAAGCCCTTCTGCGTTGCCTGTCATCACCCAAAACCACGACAGCTCCAGTTCCCCCCATTCACCAGAAAATCCCCACAAACCCGCGGTACTTCGAGCTCAACCTAGGGCGACACAGAACCCCAAACAAATCACAGCCGGTCCATTTATAGATCTCGGCAAGAGGAATAAGTTTGTAGTTGAAGTATTCATGAGTAGAGTAATGAATTTAGAGATTTGAGGAGCTAAAGGTTGGAGAATTTGTGTTCGTCCATTTCATGATTGGCGGCTAGGTAACTTAGTTGACCAGCATGACTAAAACTTAAGGTTTGCTGAACGTGAAGGGTTTTTATAGAGTTAGATATTATTATTTAATATTAAATGAAACTTCACAATGAAGTAACACTCAAAAACAATCACATACGATCTTCGAACGAGATGAAACTCCTAATCCTAGCATAGAAAAATATTCCGGACACGATGGGACAAGTTTCGTCGAATTCTGAGGTCGTTTGTAAAAAGTCCTTTATAAATCACAAGTTAAAAATCACGCGTTTAAATTTCTCATTATCGCAAAATAAATCCAATAAACTTGAAACTTTTAAATTCTAATAGGCCTTTTCCTTACTGATCCTATGAAATTTGTTTCATTAAAATTGGAGTTTATTTGGCCAGTCGTTTATTCCTTCAAAGTTACCCGTTTCTAAATTGGCCAAAATAATATAAATGATTAAGGCGTTTATCGTTGCCATTATCAAACGGTAAGAATGATTGACACGAAAATCAAAATCTTATAATAATTAATTAATATGAATCCAACGGCACAAGTTTCTTCGCATTTCGAGACTACTTCCCGGTATGCTATTTTTATATACCACCAAACAACGTTATTTTGGACACCAAAATAACCGATGTCCAAAAATAACAAACTACTTGCCTATTCTAACTCTAAACATTGATACAAACTCAACGGAATTGGTTTCGTGACTTAATTCAATCATCTGCTCAAGTTACACTCAAATACCCCTATGATAATTAATTTAATTTAATTATGCATTATAGAAATTGATTGGGCCTTTACGGCTACCGTTGTCACATACGACATCGGTTTTCCATGAAATTTAAAATCGTACAATAATTTAATTTTACGATTTCAATGAAACTAATTTCATTGAAAACAGACTCTCTTTGCAATACGGCCATTTTAAGGCTTATAATATTATCGATAAAAATATTAATTAAATTCCAAAATAATCAAATAAAATAATCATAAATTATTATAATCATAAATACCCAACTGGAAATATCATATAGCTTCAAATATAAATTATACAACTCAATATCATAAATTTCGAGTTAAACGATGTCCTAATTATATTAAAACCCTTTTATATTAATTAATAAACATTATATTTTAATAACGATTTGCATAACGAATATTTTAAAATTTGAATTGGGCATAACTAACAATCTATAACACGAAATCTCGATTTTTCTCTCTCATATGAAAATTATAATCAACAAGATTCCAGTGTTTCTTGTTTCATGGAAATCCAACTTATATCGGATCTTATATATTCAATTAAATTTCAAAACCCAATATTACGAACTACCGCACCATTTCGAGCTCGTTTTATATTAAATATAAATTTAACGCTCAAAATTCGTTTTAAATAAACGAATTCAATATACCATAAATATTCCAAATATAATATTTAAAATAGTAAAATATATTAAATATCTGACTACCAAAAATACAGGACATTGCATTCTTCCCCCCTTAATAGAATTTCATCCCCGAAATTACTAAGGTAGAAAATGTTATAAGCCCATTCATTCTTCAAAATACCAATTTATTTTAATCAAAAACTGTAACACCCCACGTCCGCTAAGGTCACTCATACCAGGGGAATGCCTTAGTTTCGGTGAAGTATTTTAAGTGAATATAGAACAGTAAAATTACAACAAGACAGATATAAGTAATACATGTTTGGTTACTGTAACAACCCGCAAATTCTGGGCCAGTTTAAAATTTTTATTTTGGCAATTATAGCGAATTTTGAATATTTAAAATAGATTATTTTAAATAATATCGACGAGAAATTTATTTTGAATATAATTCAAACGTATATATTATACGCGACGTCGTTAGAATATAAATATTTATATATAATTATAAATAGAATTGAAAATGGCGCGGTAGTTCGATAATTCGATTTCAAACTTCAATTGAATGTACCGGGTGCAAAACAATCCGGATTTTAGTGAAACCAAAAATGATGGGATCTAATTGATGATATCTTTCTATCGAATCCGAAAAATCAGGATTTCATCTTAGGAATGATAAGATATGTCCGGTTGAAAATTCTGAATAGTCGCTATGGAATTCAGGCCCTTAAAAATAGCAATTTTGCAAACGACCTCGGATTTCGACGAAACCAGTTTTGTTGGGTCCGTGATGTTAAGTTATTGCTAGATTCCAAATTTCATAATTTTTCGAATCAATATGTGAGCGTGGCAAAGGAAAACGCGTTTGACCAGTTTCCGTTGATTTTAATCGACTGGAAATTGGCCATTTTTCAAACGGTCTCAGAATTCGACGAAACTAGTTTTGTTAGGACCGTATCGCCAATACGAAGCTAGAAAATATTTTTCTGGAATTTTTCTAGTTAGTATGTGACCCAAGTAATTTGAAATGTACGTTTAAAATTCAATATAGTAATTTAAATGTAAATTTCAACGGAAACTGATTCAAACAGTCGAATCAGCTTACGATACATATCCCATTGTGTTCGGAATGGGGGTATTACGTTAGGGATGACAGTCGTAGGACCCAATTCGGTGTTCGTATGGAAAGTCAACCAGGTTGAAATTAAAATAAAAATATATATATATATAATAATAAAAAAAAAAAAACAAAAAAACCTCTCTCTTCCCTCCGTAAATCCCTCTGGCCCCCCCCTATTTCTTCATTCGATCGAAAAAAAAAAAAAAGAAAAGACATCGCTCCTCCAGCGACGGAAATCGCCGCCCTCCCCTCCGTCGATGCTCCGCCCCCTCAAGCGATCCCCGACGAACCCCAGCCTCCCCGCTCGAGCCAACTCCCTCCAGTAGAACCGCTAGTGACGCCGCCAAGGCGCAGCCGCCTCCCCTCCCCACTTCGACCTCCCCTCCATCTCCTCGTTCACATCTCCTCCCTTCTCAAGCGACGCAATCGAAGCACCCAAACCCCTGTAGCCCTAAACCGCGGTCCACCCCTCAGCGCAGAAGCCACCTGTCTCCGTCGATCGGCAGAGGCCCCCCCCAGATCGCAATCGCCGACGATCGGTGAAACCCCCCCCTCTGTGAGTTCTATTTATTTATTTTAGTTTGCTTCTGATTTTTTTATTTATTTATTTACTGCATTGAAAATCGAATTGATTTTTTTAAAAAAAAAAAAAAAAAAAAAAAACTGAATTTTGTAAAACTATAAAAACTGAGTTTAAAAGATTTAAAAACTGTTTTGAAAAGCATTTTCAAAACTGATTATTTTAAAAAGATTAAAACTGAATTTTTAAAAGTATTCAAAACTGAATTTTAAAAAAAAAAAAAAGTGTAAGAACTGATTTTGTTTTTAAAATAAAAACTGAAACTGATTTTCTTTAAAAATATTTAAAAACTGGTTTTCTTGGAATGATTAAAACTGAATTTTATAAAGAAATAAAAACTGAAATGATTTTTAGAAAGTTAAAACCTGTTTTTTAAAAAAAAGAAATAAAAACTGAAATTTTTAGAAAAGAAAGAAAATTGAACTGATTTTAATTAAAAGGTTAAAACAGTTTTTTTTTCTAAATGTTTAAAATTGATTCTTTATTTTAAAAAGGTTTTAAAAGATTTGAATTTTAAAAAGGTTTTAAAAGATTTGAATTTTTAAAAAAGTAAAAGATTTAAACTTTGAAAAGTAAAAGAAAAGATTAGATCTTTGAAATGGAAAAGGCGGAATCTATATAAATAAAAATTCGATTTTTATATATTGAACTTTGAACTAAAAATTCGATTTTTATATATTGAACTTTGAACTAAAAATTCGATTTTTATATATTGAACTTTGAACTAAAAATTCGATTTTTATATATTGAACTTTGAACTAAAAATTCGATTTTTATATATTGAACTTTGAACTAAAAATTCGATTTTTATATATTGAACTTTGAACTAAAAATTCGATTTTTATATATTGAACTTTGAACTAAAAATTCGATTTTTATATATATTGAACTTCGAACTAAAAATTCGACTTTTATATATTGAACTTCGAACTAAAAATTCGATTTTTATATATCGAACTTTGAACTAAAAATTCGATTTTTATATATTGAACTTCGAACTAAAAATTCGACTTTTATATATTGAACTTCGAACTAAAAATTCGATTTTTATATATTGAACTTCGAACTAAAAATTCGATTTTTATATATTGAACTTTGAAGTAAAAATTCGATTTTTATATATATAGTGGCTACGGGCAACGAAGATGACGAAGAGGCGATAACGAGGAAGATTTCTATTAGGAAGTGCCGTGGAGCTAGGATAGCTATATGTGAGAATTTCTCACCTCTCAATTTTATTTTCTAGTTATATATATATACTAGGATGCAGACGGTGCTTAGTAGCACCCGACACAATCGTCCACAGACCATGGACTTGTTTGTTTGGTTGCATAGATTAGTTGAGTTATTTGTTTGAATTGAATTGTTTGGTGAGATTGAAATTGATATGATTGATATGTGAATGGCGTGGGCCTTCACTAGACCGGGGATAAGGCTAGGCCTCGTCCCGTTTTTAGTATCGTGCCGTTATGCCGCCGAAATTTTCTAAAGTATGTTAGAAAAATAAAAATACCATTTTATTTAAAGAATGAACTGAATAGAAATTCATATGTTAAAATAAAATGTTTTATCGTTAAAAATATAATTTTTAACGTGAATGTGAATAAATAAATATTCATTTACAAGCCGGACGGTTTGTTTATGTACACCTATTTGAAGGACATTGATTGGGTCGATAAATTTTGCACATCGCCCAACAGCACAAATAAAATGTGTGTTTGATTGTTTGAAACCCCACACGGGTGTTGGGATGAAATTTGAAGTTCACTCATCCTGATTTATTAATTATGTCGATCGGTTGATTGACAGGCTGTTTTAAGCGTTGAATATCTATATTTGATGCTTATACAGTGTAGTGCACTTTGGTTGATGGTTGATTATTTTTCAATACTATGATATACATGTGTTGTATGAAAATCCATATAATTAACTTTATATGGTAATTGATTGGGTCTCATTCCAATTTGAAAAATAAAGAATATTATAAAATAAAAGTTCATGTGTTGACAGTACTCATTCATTGAGATTGGTCATGTGTTGAACGAAATATTTTGATAATAACAACTATTTTGAAAAAGAAATATTTGAAATAGAATATTTGAAAATAGAAATTTATGAAGCCGTGTTGATTAGATTGACGCCATTTTGACGTAAACGATATTGATATCGATGAAAACGATTTCGAAATGAATTGAATTGAAAACGATTTCGAAAGGAATTGAATTGAAAACGATTTCGAAATGAATTGAATTGAAAACGAATTCAAAATGAATTGAATTGAAAACGATTTCGAAATGAATTGAATTGAAAACGATTTCGAAATGAATTGAATTGAAAACGAATTCAAAATGAATTGAATTGAAAACGAATTCAAAATGAAATGAATTGAAAACGATTTCGAAATGAATTGAATTGAAAACGATTTCGAAATGAATTGAATTGAAAACGATTTCGAAATGAATTGAATTGAAAACGAATTCAAAATGAAATGAATTGAAAACGATTTCGAAATGAATTGAATTGAAAACGATTTCGAAATGAATTGAATTGAAAACGATTTCGAAATAAATTGAATTGAAAACGATTTCGAAATAAATTGAATTGAAAACGATTTCGAAATGAATTGAATTGAATATGAATTCAAATTGAATTGAAATTCGAATTGAATAGAAATGAATTTTAAAACGAATTTATAAAGAAGAATTCAATTTTGCTTTGAATTGAAATAGAAGTTGAAATAGAATTTGAAACGAATTTAAAACTATTTATATAATTCGTTTTGAATAGAAATCGACGAAATATATATTATATATATTATATATATAATATAATGGCCTGAATAGAACGCGCCGCGCCGCGGTAGTTCGCGAATTTCGACCATTTATTTCAAACGGACATTGCGGGAGATCCGACCGTCGGATTCTCCTAAAACCGGAACCGTTGGGTTCGTATCGAAAAGAGCTTTCTAATGAAAATTAGAAATTTGAAATCTAACGGTTGGATTTGGAATTATGTCCAAATCAAATTCGAAAAAGGTCGCTGTAAGTGCAGTTCGATGGCCATTGATGGAAATCGACTGTACGGGCCTTGATAAAATTATTAAAAATAGTAATAATTTGTGTAAAATCATAAGAAATGATTTAGAAAGAATTGGGATGGAAAACTCCCTATTTGAAAAGATAAAAATAGATTTTTATCAAAATGAACTAGTTTTGAACTAGAATTATAATTCTATTTATTTTTAAATAAATAAATCGAATTTGAAAAGGGTTTTGAAAATAACCAAAATTTCCAATGATTGCATTGGAGTGGATTTGAATCGAAATTGTCTTCGGAATATTTCGATGTTGGAATTTGTGATTATACGGATGTTGTTACGGAAATTTGAAAGATATATATTTATATCGTTATTTCCAATACGACATTTGTTAATCGTAGAATTTGATATTGAATATAAGCCGATATATTTTCTATTCAGAGCCTTATATTGAATATCAAATGTGATTTGGGTTTGTCGTGAATGGTGTCTTCACTAACACTGTTCTTGAACCCAGTTGAGAAATGATTAAATCTTTTTATTTAGATTTAATGAAGTGTGCCAATTAAATGATATTTAATTGGAATTGAATGGATATTGATTTTTGGGTTTATCGTGAACAGTGTTTTAAATAACACTTGTTCTTTAACCCGATAATTAATGGGATGTGACTTTGGGTTTATCGTGAACCGTGTTTTAAATGACACTGATTCTTTAACCCAGTCACAGATTAAAACTAAGTGGAGTTTTAATGAATCTTTAATTAGATTGAAAAGATCGAGAATGGAGTATCACCAGTTTTGCTCCAGGCGATAGTTAAATCTTTAATTAGATTTGAACGTGAAATTTAGAAACTAACTGTCGGTTAGCTAAGTAGAATGGTTTTCTGGATATTGATCTGATGTTGGTTTCGGCCTTCGGGGTTAATATTTGGGGAATTATTCTCTTGATTAATTTACGGTTAGTAACTAATGAATTGGAATGAGGCGTATGTTGTGTTTGTGTAACACTTTTATAATATATACGCGAGTTATTCGAAAAGACCGGGTTTATCCCATTCTGAATAACTAATACGACGGTAAGTCGAAGATGAAGACGATGGTCGAAGACCGGAGGTCTTCATGTCGTTTGGGTGATAACTGATGATCTTGATTGGGCTGTACACCCAAGAAGATGGAAACAGTTAGTGATCGTCCAGACGTACTTGGAGATCGATGGATATGCGGGGTACTAGGTGCCTCCGGTTTCGTTCAGGCCCAGAACGGACTTGTAAATGGACTGTGTGTCTGACATTGGATTTCATTCTGTGTGACTGATATCGGTTGCATAGAGTGGTTTGCCTGTGTGGCATGCTAAGATGCAAATGATCAAGGCTTCTGTTGAAAAGCAAAGTCTTGTGGTGATGATCAAAGCACGGCCTTTGTGGCGTAGCTTTGTGTAACGTTTACTTCGCGAGTTTCACACCCGGTATGAACCAAAAACGGGAGAAAGGACCTCAGGGAGGGCCTGCGTTTCTTCCTAGTTAGAAGTGGCGTCAGTGGTTTTACACGCCCTGACGAGTTTGACTTATGTGGTTGTTGCTGTTGCGAGGCGCCTCGGATTGATCGGTCGTTCTCGAACCGATGGAGTCATTTAGTGGCTCATTTACGCCCCAAAGGGCGGGGAAACGTAGTGTTCAGGCATTTTAATCCACATCGGTGGACCGGCCCTGTCGCTCCTAGGGTCACTCGAGCTCTGATCCTGAGGCTGGGGCTAGGCAGTCTCGAATCGGTTGAGGACTATCTTTTGCCTCGGTTCATAGATGGAAATCCAATTTCCAAATACGTGACATTTGCGGTTTTAGTTGTAATCCTATATATGGCGACATAGTGGGATGGGGCGCTTATGCCGCCTATGATTGATACTTATGATTTGAAGTGTTTTATACACTATGCACTTATAATAGTATCAAATGATTTGTTTTAAACGTATCAAGCATTCTTTGGCTGTTATAAGGGAAAACCCTATCCTCGGCTGCGTTGCATTGTGTGATGGGACCTGGGTCTTATAACAGCTTCATTCTTCTTTATTTAGCATTGCGCTGTTGTTTTATGCACTGGTATTCTTGGGAGGAAACCCGTTCCGTGTTATACGGCGTGGTCCCTTGATTTACCTATCTTTAAAAATAAAGATTATTAACTGTTTTAGTTCTCACACCAGTCACATGACTGACCTGGAGTTTATTGTTTTAACCTAAACTCTGGGTGCCCTTATTTTGACACGGGCAGCTAGTAGTTTTGGTTTTGCAGATTTATATTCACAGGATCCTGGTTTACAGCTGGACTGATATCCGGAAAGCTTTGTATCCGTATATCTCATTCTAGTTGTGTATTGTATTATTTTCCGCTGCTATGTATTTAAATGAAATTTAAATCTCTGGTAATTCTGTGTAATATTCTTTTAAACTCTGTATATTCTTGTAATCTGATGCATTGTTGTAATATACAGTGAAATGTTCTTATATATGCGTTCTGTTGTGGTTTGTTCTCGAACTATCCGACGCTTTCCTTTACGGGGAAGTTACGGGTCTTCACAGTTGGTATCAGAGCTTTGGTTTACAAAGCTAGAGAACAAGGCACATTAGAACCATACGAAAGAATTCATCAGATATTGGGTTAGTAAAATCCAATGGGAATGACTCGTTAGAGATGGGATCAGTAGTATCCTAGAACGAGTGTGAAGAGTATATTTTTGAAAATGAAAACAAATTTTTGTTTTGAAAATTTAAATCACTTATTCGTATTTGATTATTTGATTATATTGGTTTGGACAATGCAGTATATAAAAATTTTGGGTATACGTCTGATCCACGTGTATTCGAAGTTTTAATATATTGGATAGATATAGCATCACACTCTAGTCGCCCGGAGATGATTCTACTGATGACTATATAGCATCAGTAGTGTGTGTTCGAGTTTCGAAGGTGTGATTTTCTATATGTTTCCATTAGGCTGGTGTGAGAACCAAAACTTATATATATAGTTAGAACACCTTGTTGTGATATGGCATCAAAAATCTGATTTTTGTATATGTATCAAAATTATGAATTTGAAACTCTAATTCACTAATTGATTGATGTTTGTGTTGTTTGCCTATTTGTTTGCTAATTTTGAACCATTTTGCCTAATAGCATCAAATATTGAATTATATTGAAAATTGGTCGCATTTGCATGCATATGCATATATATCATTGAACAGGTCATAGCAAGGAGGCTAGAGCAGAGAATAAAATTTGTTTGCCCGACAAATAGGTACATGTTTACTACATAATTTCCTGTTTTGTTTGGGTGATGATGATTTTGTGAGCCTATTGGCTAGCCGCTTGGCTTTTTCTTTTTCTTTTTGAGATCTGAAGGACCGGGGAAGCTATTTGAAATTCCCCGATGCTCCCATTGCAGGGGAGGTTATGGCGAAATTTTTCGAAAATTTAGGGTGTTAGCCAAATTTTTGAAATTTTAGAAATTCTCAGAAACTGAAAAGTTGGAGAATGGAAGCCAGATCGAACGTAGAGTTGAATTATCAAACCACTTTCGACCTTGTTCCTTTTCGGGGACGAAAAGTTTTAAGTGGGGGAGATTGTAACAACCCGCAAATTCTGGGCCAGTTTAAAATTTTTATTTTGGCAATTATAGCGAATTTTGAATATTTAAAATAGATTATTTTAAATAATATCGACGAGAAATTTATTTTGAATATAATTCAAACGTATATATTATACGCGACGTCGTTAGAATATAAATATTTATATATAATTATAAATAGAATTGAAAATGGCGCGGTAGTTCGATAATTCGATTTCAAACTTCAATTGAATGTACCGGGTGCAAAACAATCCGGATTTTAGTGAAACCAAAAATGATGGGATCTAATTGATGATATCTTTCTATCGAATCCGAAAAATCAGGATTTCATCTTAGGAATGATAAGATATGTCCAGTTGAAAATTCTGAATAGTCGCTATGGAATTCAGGCCCTTAAAAATAGCAATTTTGCAAACGACCTCGGATTTCGACGAAACCAGTTTTGTTGGGTCCGTGATGTTAAGTTATTGCTAGATTCCAAATTTCATAATTTTTCGAATCAATATGTGAGCGTGGCAAAGGAAAACGCGTTTGACCAGTTTCCGTTGATTTTAATCGACTGGAAATTGGCCATTTTTCAAACGGTCTCAGAATTCGACGAAACTAGTTTTGTTAGGACCGTATCGCCAATACGAAGCTAGAAAATATTTTTCTGGAATTTTTCTAATTAGTATGTGACCCAAGTAATTTGAAATGTACGTTTAAAATTCAATATAGTAATTTAAATGTAAATTTCAACGGAAACTGATTCAAACAGTCGAATCAGCTTACGATACATATCCCATTGTGTTCGGAATGGGGGTATTACGTTAGGGATGACAGTCGTAGGACCCAATTCGGTGTTCGTATGGAAAGTCAACCAGGTTGAAATTAAAATAAAAAAATATATATATATAATAATAAAAAAAAAAAAAACAAAAAAACAAAAAAACCTCTCTCTTCCCTCCGTAAATCCCTCTGGCCCCCCCCCTATTTCTTCATTCGATCGAAAAAAAAAAAAAAAAAAAGAAAAGACATCGCTCCTCCAGCGACGGAAATCGCCGCCCTCCCCTCCGTCGATGCTCCGCCCCCTCAAGCGATCCCCGACGAACCCCAGCCTCCCCGCTCGAGCCAACTCCCTCCAGTAGAACCGCTAGTGACGCCGCCAAGGCGCAGCCGCCTCCCCTCCCCACTTCGACCTCCCCTCCATCTCCTCGTTCACATCTCCTCCCTTCTCAAGCGACGCAATCGAAGCACCCAAACCCCTGTAGCCCTAAACCGCGGTCCACCCCTCAGCGCAGAAGCCACCTGTCTCCGTCGATCGGCAGAGGCCCCCCCCAGATCGCAATCGTTGACGATCGGTGAAACCCCCCCCCTCTGTGAGTTCTATTTATTTATTTTAGTTTGCTTCTGATTTTTTTTTTATTTATTTACTGCATTGAAAATCGAATTGATTTTTTTAAAAAAAAAAAAAAAAAAAAACTGAATTTTGTAAAACTATAAAAACTGAGTTTAAAAGATTTAAAAACTGTTTTGAAAAGCATTTTCAAAACTGATTATTTTAAAAAGATTAAAACTGAATTTTTAAAAGTATTCAAAACTGAATTTTAAAAAAAAAAAAGTGTAAGAACTGATTTTGTTTTTAAAATAAAAACTGAAACTGATTTTCTTTAAAAATATTTAAAAACTGGTTTTCTTGGAATGATTAAAACTGAATTTTATAAAGAAATAAAAACTGAAATGATTTTTAGAAAGTTAAAACCTGTTTTTTAAAAAAAAGAAATAAAAACTGAAATTTTTAGAAAAGAAAGAAAATTGAACTGATTTTAATTAAAAGGTTAAAACAGTTTTTTTTTCTAAATGTTTAAAATTGATTCTTTATTTTAAAAAGGTTTTAAAAGATTTGAATTTTAAAAAGGTTTTAAAAGATTTGAATTTTTAAAAAAGTAAAAGATTTAAACTTTGAAAAGTAAAAGAAAAGATTAGATCTTTGAAATGGAAAAGGCGGAATCTATATAAATAAAAATTCGATTTTTATATATTGAACTTTGAACTAAAAATTCGATTTTTATATATTGAACTTTGAACTAAAAATTCGATTTTTATATATTGAACTTTGAACTAAAAATTCGATTTTTATATATTGAACTTTGAACTAAAAATTCGATTTTTATATATTGAACTTTGAACTAAAAATTCGATTTTTATATATTGAACTTTGAACTAAAAATTCGATTTTTATATATTGAACTTTGAACTAAAAATTCGATTTTTATATATATTGAACTTCGAACTAAAAATTCGACTTTTATATATTGAACTTCGAACTAAAAATTCGATTTTTATATATTGAACTTTGAACTAAAAATTCGATTTTTATATATTGAACTTCGAACTAAAAATTCGACTTTTATATATTGAACTTCGAACTAAAAATTCGATTTTTATATATTGAACTTCGAACTAAAAATTCGATTTTTATATATTGAACTTTGAAGTAAAAATTCGATTTTTATATATATAGTGGCTACGGGCAACGAAGATGACGAAGAGGCGATAACGAGGAAGATTTCTATTAGGAAGTGCCGTGGAGCTAGGATAGCTATATGTGAGAATTTCTCACCTCTCAATTTTATTTTCTAGTTATATATATATACTAGGATGCAGACGGTGCTTAGTAGCACCCGACACAATCGTCCACAGACCATGGACTTGTTTGTTTGGTTGCATAGATTAGTTGAGTTATTTGTTTGAATTGAATTGTTTGGTGAGATTGAAATTGATATGATTGATATGTGAATGGCGTGGGCCTTCACTAGACCGGGGATAAGGCTAGGCCTCGTCCCGTTTTTAGTATCGTGCCGTTATGCCGCCGAAATTTTCTAAAGTATGTTAGAAAAATAAAAATACCATTTTATTTAAAGAATGAACTGAATAGAAATTCATATGTTAAAATAAAATGTTTTATCGTTAAAAATATAATTTTTAACGTGAATGTGAATAAATAAATATTCATTTACAAGCCGGACGGTTTGTTTATGTACACCTATTTGAAGGACATTGATTGGGTCGATAAATTTTGCACATCGCCCAACAGCACAAATAAAATGTGTGTTTGATTGTTTGAAACCCCACACGGGTGTTGGGATGAAATTTGAAGTTCACTCATCCTGATTTATTAATTATGTCGATCGGTTGATTGACAGGCTGTTTTAAGCGTTGAATATCTATATTTGATGCTTATACAGTGTAGTGCACTTTGGTTGATGGTTGATTATTTTTCAATACTATGATATACATGTGTTGTATGAAAATCCATATAATTAACTTTATATGGTAATTGATTGGGTCTCATTCCAATTTGAAAAATAAAGAATATTATAAAATAAAAGTTCATGTGTTGACAGTACTCATTCATTGAGATTGGTCATGTGTTGAACGAAATATTTTGATAATAACAACTATTTTGAAAAAGAAATATTTGAAATAGAATATTTGAAAATAGAAATTTATGAAGCCGTGTTGATTAGATTGACGCCATTTTGACGTAAACGATATTGATATCGATGAAAACGATTTCGAAATGAATTGAATTGAAAACGATTTCGAAAGGAATTGAATTGAAAACGATTTCGAAATGAATTGAATTGAAAACGAATTCAAAATGAATTGAATTGAAAACGATTTCGAAATGAATTGAATTGAAAACGATTTCGAAATGAATTGAATTGAAAACGAATTCAAAATGAATTGAATTGAAAACGAATTCAAAATGAAATGAATTGAAAACGATTTCGAAATGAATTGAATTGAAAACGATTTCGAAATGAATTGAATTGAAAACGATTTCGAAATGAATTGAATTGAAAACGAATTCAAAATGAAATGAATTGAAAACGATTTCGAAATGAATTGAATTGAAAACGATTTCGAAATGAATTGAATTGAAAACGATTTCGAAATAAATTGAATTGAAAACGATTTCGAAATAAATTGAATTGAAAACGATTTCGAAATGAATTGAATTGAATATGAATTCAAATTGAATTGAAATTCGAATTGAATAGAAATGAATTTTAAAACGAATTTATAAAGAAGAATTCAATTTTGCTTTGAATTGAAATAGAAGTTGAAATAGAATTTGAAACGAATTTAAAACTATTTATATAATTCGTTTTGAATAGAAATCGACGAAATATATATTATATATATTATATATATAATATAATGGCCTGAATAGAACGCGCCGCGCCGCGGTAGTTCGCGAATTTCGACCATTTATTTCAAACGGACATTGCGGGAGATCCGACCGTCGGATTCTCCTAAAACCGGAACCGTTGGGTTCGTATCGAAAAGAGCTTTCTAATGAAAATTAGAAATTTGAAATCTAACGGTTGGATTTGGAATTATGTCCAAATCAAATTCGAAAAAGGTCGCTGTAAGTGCAGTTCGATGGCCATTGATGGAAATCGACTGTACGGGCCTTGATAAAATTATTAAAAATAGTAATAATTTGTGTAAAATCATAAGAAATGATTTAGAAAGAATTGGGATGGAAAACTCCCTATTTGAAAAGATAAAAATAGATTTTTATCAAAATGAACTAGTTTTGAACTAGAATTATAATTCTATTTATTTTTAAATAAATAAATCGAATTTGAAAAGGGTTTTGAAAATAACCAAAATTTCCAATGATTGCATTGGAGTGGATTTGAATCGAAATTGTCTTCGGAATATTTCGATGTTGGAATTTGTGATTATACGGATGTTGTTACGGAAATTTGAAAGATATATATTTATATCGTTATTTCCAATACGACATTTGTTAATCGTAGAATTTGATATTGAATATAAGCCGATATATTTTCTATTCAGAGCCTTATATTGAATATCAAATGTGATTTGGGTTTGTCGTGAATGGTGTCTTCACTAACACTGTTCTTGAACCCAGTTGAGAAATGATTAAATCTTTTTATTTAGATTTAATGAAGTGTGCCAATTAAATGATATTTAATTGGAATTGAATGGATATTGATTTTTGGGTTTATCGTGAACAGTGTTTTAAATAACACTTGTTCTTTAACCCGATAATTAATGGGATGTGACTTTGGGTTTATCGTGAACCGTGTTTTAAATGACACTGATTCTTTAACCCAGTCACAGATTAAAACTAAGTGGAGTTTTAATGAATCTTTAATTAGATTGAAAAGATCGAGAATGGAGTATCACCAGTTTTGCTCCAGGCGATAGTTAAATCTTTAATTAGATTTGAACGTGAAATTTAGAAACTAACTGTCGGTTAGCTAAGTAGAATGGTTTTCTGGATATTGATCTGATGTTGGTTTCGGCCTTCGGGGTTAATATTTGGGGAATTATTCTCTTGATTAATTTACGGTTAGTAACTAATGAATTGGAATGAGGCGTATGTTGTGTTTGTGTAACACTTTTATAATATATACGCGAGTTATTCGAAAAGACCGGGTTTATCCCATTCTGAATAACTAATACGACGGTAAGTCGAAGATGAAGACGATGGTCGAAGACCGGAGGTCTTCACGTCGTTTGGGTGATAACTGATGATCTTGATTGGGCTGTACACCCAAGAAGATGGAAACAGTTAGTGATCGTCCAGACGTACTTGGAGATCGATGGATATGCGGGGTACTAGGTGCCTCCGGTTTCGTTCAGGCCCAGAACGGACTTGTAAATGGACTGTGTGTCTGACATTGGATTTCATTCTGTGTGACTGATATCGGTTGCATAGAGTGGTTTGCCTGTGTGGCATGCTAAGATGCAAATGATCAAGGCTTCTGTTGAAAAGCAAAGTCTTGTGGTGATGATCAAAGCACGGCCTTTGTGGCGTAGCTTTGTGTAACGTTTACTTCGCGAGTTTCACACCCGGTATGAACCAAAAACGGGAGAAAGGACCTCAGGGAGGGCCTGCGTTTCGTCCTAGTTAGAAGTGGCGTCAGTGGTTTTACACGCCCTGACGAGTTTGACTTATGTGGTTGTTGCTGTTGCGAGGCGCCTCGGATTGATCGGTCGTTCTCGAACCGATGGAGTCATTTAGTGGCTCATTTACGCCCCAAAGGGCGGGGAAACGTAGTGTTCAGGCATTTTAATCCACATCGGTGGACCGGCCCTGTCGCTCCTAGGGTCACTCGAGCTCTGATCCTGAGGCTGGGGCTAGGCAGTCTCGAATCGGTTGAGGACTATCTTTTGCCTCGGTTCATAGATGGAAATCCAATTTCCAAATACGTGACATTTGCGGTTTTAGTTGTAATCCTATATATGGCGACATAGTGGGATGGGGCGCTTATGCCGCCTATGATTGATACTTATGATTTGAAGTGTTTTATACACTATGCACTTATAATAGTATCAAATGATTTGTTTTAAACGTATCAAGCATTCTTTGGCTGTTATAAGGGAAAACCCTATCCTCGGCTGCGTTGCATTGTGTGATGGGACCTGGGTCTTATAACAGCTTCATTCTTCTTTATTTAGCATTGCGCTGTTGTTTTATGCACTGGTATTCTTGGGAGGAAACCCGTTCCGTGTTATACGGCGTGGTCCCTTGATTTACCTATCTTTAAAAATAAAGATTATTAACTGTTTTAGTTCTCACACCAGTCACATGACTGACCTGGAGTTTATTGTTTTAACCTAAACTCTGGGTGCCCTTATTTTGACACGGGCAGCTAGTAGTTTTGGTTTTGCAGATTTATATTCACAGGATCCTGGTTTACAGCTGGACTGATATCCGGAAAGCTTTGTATCCGTATATCTCATTCTAGTTGTGTATTGTATTATTTTCCGCTGCTATGTATTTAAATGAAATTTAAATCTCTGGTAATTCTGTGTAATATTCTTTTAAACTCTGTATATTCTTGTAATCTGATGCATTGTTGTAATATACAGTGAAATGTTCTTATATATGCGTTCTGTTGTGGTTTGTTCTCGAACTATCCGACGCTTTCCTTTACGGGGAAGTTACGGGTCTTCACAGTTACATCACAAAACCATAAACCAAAGTCAAGTACATAATATCCATCTTGATAAAATAGAAGTACATAATCCCACTACATAACTAATAGCCATAAAAGAAAAGATGAACTGGGCTTCACTTCAACGGTCCAAGCTCCAAAGAATAGATACAGCAATCCGATCAAAGCCCACTAGCACCAGGCCCACTCTAATAACCTGGGGTTGGGGGAAAAAGATAAAAACAACGGGGTCAGACATAAGTCTGAGTGAGTCCTATAACCCTAACAATACAATCATTAAAATAACCAGAGAAGACATAAGTCGATATACGGTAACGCCTGGGGATGCATGGCTACACCAAGCAGCTTGGCATAAACTAAGATAACCGTAAAGACGCATTTACCCACCCAAGGATAATTACTAAATTACACCGCCCCAGACCTACTCAAAGATAATTCCTACACTGCACCACACCAGTTTTACCTACCTAAGATTAATTCCTACTTAAAGGTTGATCCCACTAAATGTACTTAGTAATTTTTACCCAGTAGTTTCTAGTACCCCTACATAGGTGCCGTCTGCCCCTATCATTACTAGGTGTACCCACTACTCCCAAGCGATCGGCTCCCTAACGTAGATACCCGTGCTGGTCCCACAATGGGGTGTATCATTTCCCCAAAGTGGCAACCTGATAATATCAACGGTGCACGGCTTTATATCTACACGATGCAACAACGATTTACTAACCAGCCCGGGTCCACACACGCATATGAAACCCGTTGGTCCTACGTTGCCACCGCTAACCCGTTTTTGGCCTCTTATAGTCAAGCCCAATATGCGTGTCCCGTCACCCGACTTGGGTCGAGCCCACAAAGATACGTTTGGGATATTGGTTGAGATGGGCCCCCACAAGCTACCACCTAAGCTTGTTATTTTTTTTATCTAGTGTATCCCACTTAACCCCTTTAACCATGTCTACTTACATGTTATAAATACTTTGGTTAAGTCATTAATCATATTTTAATTACCTTTCAAGGCACCCACTAGATTTCCACATGACACCCAAGTCCTTTACTTAATTCCCACATGCCACCCGAGGCACTTACTTAACCCCTTAATCATGTTTAATTACATGTTCCACTTTGGTTAAGTATTCTAATCGTGTTTTCTATTGCCACCCAAGGCAACCCACTAGTTTTCTCATGCCACCCAAGGCACCCACTTAACCCTCAAGCCCCACTACATGCTTATATGGTTAAGTGTTTCTTAATTAATTAAGACCGTGATCCTCATAAAGACCTCTCACATTAGACTATCTTTTATGACCGCTGGTTAAGCCGGTTGGGTCCGGGAAGCCTTATGTCATAACCGAGTCTAACCTCGTGTCTTTACATTAATCACGTATTTAGTTTGTGCCTAAGACCTCTCACATTGGGCTAACATTTGTAGCAACTGGTTAAGCCGGTTGGGTCCGGGCAGTTTTACGCTACAACTGAGTCCAACCTCGTGTCTTAGTCGATTAATTACACCTAATTAATCACCCCCATAATTTATATTAATTATCCCTAATTAATATCAAGTTTTTCATAACATGGGTAGACCTAACTCAATAGGTAAATTCCCATGGGGTAGACCTAACTCAATAGGTAAATTCCCACTTATGTTAATTTGTTTTTATGGTATGCTTAATCATACCCAATCATACTTTTATTAACATCTTTATTAACCCCATCGTTCCCCACGCAAATCGTTTTCATTTCACGACATAATAAAAGGGAAGATCCATCACAACATCATGGGTTTAACCAAATCTTAGCATATAACTTTGTCATGGGTTAAAATAATGTCAACTTGCATACATGAGCATATATTAACCCAACTATATTTAACCCAAACTTGTATATTATCGCACATGACTTGCATAACATATTGCATATGAACTTGCATATTATCATACACATATCTTGCATAACATGTTGAACTTGCATATTAGCATTCACATAACTTGCATAAGCACACATAACTTGCATAACATGTTGAACTTGCATATAAGCATTCTCACAACTTGCATAACATGTTAAACATGCATCTAAGCATACACATAACTTGCATAAGCATTCACATACTTGCATATTAACAAACATGTAACTTGCATAGCATATCTTGCATATTAACATACATGTAACTTGCATATTAACAAACATGTAACTTGCATAGCATATCTTGCATATTAACATACATGTAACTTGCATATTAACAAACATGTAACTTGCATAGCATATCTTGCATATTAACATACATGTAACTTGCATATTAACAAACATGTAACTTGCATAGCATATCTTGCATATTAACATACATGTAACTTGCATATTAACAAACATGTAACTTGCATAGCATATATTATCATACATGTAACTTGCATATGAACTTGTTAAACGTGCATAAACCCACTTGTTAAATATGCATAAAACAACTTATTAATCATGCATATTATCACATACTTAGCATGCATAGAATCACATACTAAACTTGCATAATATCATATGCTTAGCATGCATAGAATCACATACTAAACTTGCATAATATCATATACTTAGCATGCATAGAATCACATACTAAACTTGCATAATATCATATGCTTAGCATGCATGGAATCACATACTAAACTTGCATAATATCATATGCTTAGCATGCATAGAATCACATACTAAACTTGCATAATATCATATACTTAGCATGCATAGAATCACATACTCATCATGCATAATATCACCTACTTAACTTGCATAAAATCAATTACTTATTATGCATAAACCCACATATCCAACTTGCATAAACTCTCATATTCAACTTGCATAAACTTACATATTCAACATAGGATTAATATTATACATAGATTAGCATATCATTACAAATGATTCAAACTCACAAATCCGCATTCAAGACCATAAGTCTCATTACACCTAATCTACTTATCTTAACAATTGATCATCAAAGTGATAGAAACTCACCACTAGCAATTTGCACTCCAAATGAAGAAGATTAAGATGCTTAGAATGGATTAGAAGTTGATTAGAGAGGTTGATTAGCTTGCTTTCCTCTTCATTGATTTGTGGAGGCCATGATCAAGTTTCATTTTGCCATAGTTTAGTTACTAGGTTTAATTATGAATGAATTAGGGTAGGGTTGTGGTCTTATTTATAGGATTAGGTTGCATTTTAGACCCTTAGATTAACCCTAGATTAGTTTAGGACCCTTAGATCTCGGAACTCTCCAGAAATCAGCCCTAAGACCAAGCCCAAACCCCAAACTGGTGCACCCAACCACAGAACTCTCTAGAAACTGTGCAGGTTTCTTGGCTCGGCACGGGCGCACTTCCCAAGTGCGCCAGTCTATTTTTGTACTGGCGCACTTCACAAGTGCGCCAGTGCATTTTTGTTCTGGCGCACTTCACAAGTGCGCCAGTGCATTTCTGGCCTGTTCCGGGTTCTTCTGCCTAACTTCGTTCATCCATATCTCTTTCATACGGACTCCGATTCTCGAAAACTCGGACTCTATTTCGCGTATTTTTCCGAGACGAACGCAATGACGCAGCCCGTTTTCCCCCAATTCTCACATCTGAGATTATTAATTCTGTAATTAGTGAATTTTAGCATTAACCGAAATTCGGGGTGTTACATTCTCCCCTCCTTAAAGGATTTCGTCCCCGAAATCTCTAAGCTAAGGAGAATGCATATCCTACCATCCAAACAACCATCTACTCAATCCATCAAACACGGGCATCCATTGTCCTTAAACAATTTCTAATGATGTATGAGCATATGCGAAAAGTGTGTGTATATGTTCCCTATCTAATGTACGAACATATGCAAACCATGATAGTGCCATGCATCCAATATGTATGCGAGATAACCCTATCGACACATACAATATCTACATGAGTGCACAATCATTCACCAAAATGCATCATCCATGTGATAACACAACCATTATTCATCCATAAATATACTTTCCTACACACAAATTTTATGCAATATGCAATATGAAGTGACTGAGCCGATCTAGTGCCTAGAGTGCGTGTGTATGCATCCACGAGCAACCACTAGCAAACACTTGCATCCACTTGCATCCATCAACCATAACATGTCTCAAACACATGTTTCAACCATAGGTTTACCCTATCTAAAGGTCAAAGGTACTAACGAGAGGTCATACTAAGAATAAGATAAGCACAAGATATGCGATGAAGGAGAAGCAAAAGGATATACCCTCCGAAAGAAAAGGGTACCTCGAACGCATCTTCGCTTCCGTCTCCCAGGTAGCGTCACTCTCTCTTCATCTCCCCTTCGTACTTTGACTAGTTGAACCTCTCTGTTTCTCAGCTTCCAAATCTCTGACCCAAGGATACAAGTAGGAGCTCGTCGAATCGTAGCATCACGCTTTACTTCCACTTCTCTAAGCAGGCTCGGCTCTACCGCCTCTGCGGTCTCATGTAGGAACTTCCTCAAATGTAACACATGGAATATATCATGTACACCACTAAGCCTGTCGGGCAACTCCACTCTATATGACATCTGCCCAATCCTTTCCTTAATAGGAAACGGTCCAACAAACCTTGGTACTCACTTCCCAACAGATCCAAAGTGAACCACATTCCGTAATGGAGATATCTTAATAAAAAGCATGTCCTAATATCAAACTCAAGTTCTGTTCTCCTCTTGTCCGCATAAGATTTCTGTTTATCTTGCGTCGCTTTCATCCTTCTTTGAATCAAATCAATCTTTTCCCGAAGTCTTTCTAACCTCATTAGCCCAAACAAGATCTCATCCGTAGATTCCTACCAACGTGTAGGTGATCGACAAGGCCTTCCATAAAGAGCTCCGAAAGGTGCCATACCAATACTGGACTGAAAGCTGTTATTATGTGCGAACTCCACCAATGGAAGATGCTCTTCCCATGTACCTCCAAAATCCAAAATACATAACCTCAAAAGATGTTCTAGATACGGTTCACCCTCTTGGTCTGACCGTCCGTCTGAGGATGAGATGCGGTGCTCAAACACAACTGAGTCCCTACCGCCTCTTGCAAACTTCTCCAAAACTCACTAGTGAAGATAGGATCTCGATCGCTCACTATACTGGGAGGTACACCATGCAATCTAATAATCCCTTGAAGGTAAACTGAAGCTAGACATGGAATAGTCCTCTTGCTCTTCACGGGTATGAAATGGGCACACTTAGTAAGTCTATCTACCATAAGCCCAATCCCCGTATTACCCTTCCTTGATTTCGGTTATCCAACGAGGCACTATCCTACTTCCTATTTCGGAACTTCCAACGGGTGAAGCAACCCTCCGGGTTTCTTCTGTTCCACTTTCACTTGTTAGCATACCAAGCATCTAGCGACATACTTGGCCGCGTCTTTCTTCATATTGGCCAAAAAGAAAACTCGCCTCATGTCTTGGTACCTCTTGTCCCTACCGGGATGAATGGTCATCTTCGACCGATGTGTATCATCAAGTATAGCCTTCCTTAAATTCTCGTCTTGCGGTACACAAAGTCTACCGTCTCTACGCAACCACCCCTTACCATCTAGGGTGTATCTTATTCAAAATGCTGGACGACCCTCTCCTCGTGAGCTTCTCTACTAACTCATCCAACTGTGGGTCGTCTCGCTGTGCTCCGCCAATCCGCCTAAAAGAGTAGGCCTAACCTCCAAGGAGGCTAGCAAAACCGGGTACAAAGTCAACGGAAGGTCTAAAGTCAAACATAGAAATAAATTCTAAACTCTATAGTTCAACGGACAACCTTTTTCTTCTTAAGGCGTCTACTACCCTGTTTCCCTTGTTAGGGGTATACGCTATCTCAAACTCATAAGATGCTAAGAATCCTATCCAAAATCGTCACAACTGTCCATCTCTCACGCAGACCACCCTAGACGAATTCGACATCCCCCAAATGCAAGCCCCAAAGGCCGAAACCAATATCAGACAAACACCCAAGGGACATCTCCTTCGAGTTCAGGCAACCTACGTGAGATGATACTAAAAATAATAATAATAATGGCTAAACAATTAAGCCTTTGACCAACTTTGGATGTCCTCGCCAGTCTCGCTCCAAAACCACCGTTTATCCTATAACTGGCTTTGCTCACCCTATTGAGCACATACGAAAACTTATCACGCTCCTTGAAAAGACCAAGATGTCATTTACAAAGGCCATCACAAACTTATTTAGGTACTCCCTGAACACCCTTCTCTTCCAATCAACAAAGTATGCGGGGGCGTTCGTCAAACCAAATAGCATCACCAGCCACTCATAAAACCATCCGGAGTCCTAAAGGCAATCTTCTCTATACTATCGTCAGCCACTCTCAACTGACGAAACCATGTGGCTTAGTCCAACTGCGAAAATACTGAGGCGCCAACCAACTGATCAAAGAGATCATCAATCTTTGGCAATGGGTGTCTATTCTTCTTTGTGAGTTTATTTAGTTCTCTTTAGCCTACACAAAGTCTGAGGGACCCATCCGCCTTCATGGCAAAAACTACTGGAGCGCCCCACTCCGATATACTTCTTCTTATGAACCCCTTCTCAAGCAATCGCCTACTTACTTATGGAGTTCCCTCCTCTCACGAGGAGCCTTGTGGCACACTGGCCAAGTCACTGGTTTGGCATTGTTTACCAGATATATTCGGAAGTCAATCTCCCGCTCCGGAGGTAAGCCCTTCACCTTCTCAAACACATCCGAGTATTCCCGGACCACTTCTAACAGATCGCAAACTCTCGACCGACGTGTCCAGCGATTCTAGATAACTTAGCATAACAGATTCTATGGGATTACTAGAGATCTCGAGAGTGTTTCCCAAGCGGGTCATAAGCCTAACAACTCTCCCTTCAAAATCAAGAACGGCACCCCTACTGGATAACCAGTTCATGCCCAAAACTAACCCATAGTCCGTGAAGCCCAACAAGCATCACATCCAAACTCAATGCTAAGTATAGAAACTTTCAAACCCAAACACATCATGGAGCCCAATTGGGTTTGAAACAACTAAGGGATCATCTACTAAACTGGTGTCTAAGTGCAGTGACTCACTAACAATGATGAGATAAACGAACTTAATGCGTCCAAATCAAATAAAGTTCGAATCGGATAATAAAGAAATCCAAATTCCAACCTAGACGGTCTTATCCCCATCCGGCACCCTAGTCGTGAGGGAATACAACTACCCTCCAGAAGATTCCATACCTTGTCCTTGCTTCTTTGGTCAATCCTAATAAGGTGTCCTATTCCTCCCAAAAGGATAACTACTAGCCTTCTCCTTCCCATTCTCCACTCGTAACCTCCCATCAATGAGGCTTCGTCCTTTATTAACCAAACAACTATTAGAGCCTTCCTCCCATCGTCCATCCAATAAGTACCTACAAGTCCTCCTCCTTCTTGAACCAACTTCTAATCTGATTTACGTCTAAGTCCCTTGAAGCGGTTTTCCATTCTTATCTATCTTAGAAAGATCATCTACACACGGAGGGGAAACTCAAAACGAGAGAAAAAAAAGATTCAAACGGAGAATTCGAAAGATAAAGATATGGCTATCGGGGATTATGCTTTTCTCTCAAAAACTTTTCTCTTAAAAGACATGTTTTTGAAAATACTCCTTCAAAAATTTTCTTAGAAAAATAGTTTTTCCAAAAATTTTATCTGTTCTGGTAACCTTTGCTCTGATACCACGTGTAACACCCCACGTCCGCTAAGGTCACTCATACCAGGGGAATGCCTTAGTTTCGGTGAAGTATTTTAAGTGAATATAGAACAGTAAAATTACAACAAGACAGATATAAGTAATACATGTTTGGTTACATCACAAAACCATAAACCAAAGTCAAGTACATAATATCCATCTTGATAAAATAGAAGTACATAATCCCACTACATAACTAATAGCCATAAAAGAAAAGATGAACTGGGCTTCACTTCAACGGTCCAAGCTCCAAAGAATAGATACAGCAATCCGATCAAAGCCCACTAGCACCAGGCCCACTCTAATAACCTGGGGTTGGGGGAAAAAGATAAAAACAACGGGGTCAGACATAAGTCTGAGTGAGTCCTATAACCCTAACAATACAATCATTAAAATAACCAGAGAAGACATAAGTCGATATACGGTAACGCCTGGGGATGCATGGCTACACCAAGCAGCTTGGCAAACTTAGGATAAACTAAGATAACCGTAAAGACGCATTTACCCACCCAAGGATAATTACTAAATTACACCGCCCCAGACCTACTCAAAGATAATTCCTACACTGCACCACACCAGTTTTACCTACCTAAGATTAATTCCTACTTAAAGGTTGATCCCACTAAATGTACTTAGTAATTTTTACCCAGTAGTTTCTAGTACCCCTACATAGGTGCCGTCTGCCCCTATCATTACTAGGTGTACCCACTACTCCCAAGCGATCGGCTCCCTAACGTAGATACCCGTGCTGGTCCCACAATGGGGTGTATCATTTCCCCAAAGTGGCAACCTGATAATATCAACGGTGCACGGCTTTATATCTACACGATGCAACAACGATTTACTAACCAGCCCGGGTCCACACACGCATATGAAACCCGTTGGTCCTACGTTGCCACCGCTAACCCGTTTTTGGCCTCTTATAGTCAAGCCCAATATGCGTGTCCCGTCACCCGACTTGGGTCGAGCCCACAAAGATACGTTTGGGATATTGGTTGAGATGGGCCCCCACAAGCTACCACCTAAGCTTGTTATTTTTTTTATCTAGTGTATCCCACTTAACCCCTTTAACCATGTCTACTTACATGTTATAAATACTTTGGTTAAGTCATTAATCATATTTTAATTACCTTTCAAGGCACCCACTAGATTTCCACATGACACCCAAGTCCTTTACTTAATTCCCACATGCCACCCGAGGCACTTACTTAACCCCTTAATCATGTTTAATTACATGTTCCACTTTGGTTAAGTATTCTAATCGTGTTTTCTATTGCCACCCAAGGCAACCCACTAGTTTTCTCATGCCACCCAAGGCACCCACTTAACCCTCAAGCCCCACTACATGCTTATATGGTTAAGTGTTTCTTAATTAATTAAGACCGTGATCCTCATAAAGACCTCTCACATTAGACTATCTTTTATGACCGCTGGTTAAGCCGGTTGGGTCCGGGCAGCCTTATGTCATAACCGAGTCTAACCTCGTGTCTTTACATTAATCACGTATTTAGTTTGTGCCTAAGACCTCTCACATTGGGCTAACATTTGTAGCAACTGGTTAAGCCGGTTGGGTCCGGGCAGTTTTACGCTACAACTGAGTCCAACCTCGTGTCTTAGTCGATTAATTACACCTAATTAATCACCCCCATAATTTATATTAATTATCCCTAATTAATATCAAGTTTTTCATAACATGGGTAGACCTAACTCAATAGGTAAATTCCCATGGGGTAGACCTAACTCAATAGGTAAATTCCCACTTATGTTAATTTGTTTTTATGGTATGCTTAATCATACCCAATCATACTTTTATTAACATCTTTATTAACCCCATCGTTCCCCACGCAAATCGTTTTCATTTCACGACATAATAAAAGGGAAGATCCATCACAACATCATGGGTTTAACCAAATCTTAGCATATAACTTTGTCATGGGTTAAAATAATGTCAACTTGCATACATGAGCATATATTAACCCAACTATATTTAACCCAAACTTGTATATTATCGCACATGACTTGCATAACATATTGCATATGAACTTGCATATTATCATACACATATCTTGCATAACATGTTGAACTTGCATATTAGCATTCACATAACTTGCATAAGCACACATAACTTGCATAACATGTTGAACTTGCATATAAGCATTCTCACAACTTGCATAACATGTTAAACATGCATCTAAGCATACACATAACTTGCATAAGCATTCACATACTTGCATATTAACAAACATGTAACTTGCATAGCATATCTTGCATATTAACATACATGTAACTTGCATATTAACAAACATGTAACTTGCATAGCATATCTTGCATATTAACATACATGTAACTTGCATATTAACAAACATGTAACTTGCATAGCATATCTTGCATATTAACATACATGTAACTTGCATATTAACAAACATGTAACTTGCATAGCATATATTATCATACATGTAACTTGCATATGAACTTGTTAAACGTGCATAAACCCACTTGTTAAATATGCATAAAACAACTTATTAATCATGCATATTATCACATACTTAGCATGCATAGAATCACATACTAAACTTGCATAATATCATATGCTTAGCATGCATAGAATCACATACTAAACTTGCATAATATCATATACTTAGCATGCATAGAATCACATACTAAACTTGCATAATATCATATGCTTAGCATGCATGGAATCACATACTAAACTTGCATAATATCATATGCTTAGCATGCATAGAATCACATACTAAACTTGCATAATATCATATACTTAGCATGCATAGAATCACATACTCATCATGCATAATATCACCTACTTAACTTGCATAAAATCAATTACTTATTATGCATAAACCCACATATCCAACTTGCATAAACTCTCATATTCAACTTGCATAAACTTACATATTCAACATAGGATTAATATTATACATAGATTAGCATATCATTACAAATGATTCAAACTCACAAATCCGCATTCAAGACCATAAGTCTCATTACACCTAATCTACTTATCTTAACAATTGATCATCAAAGTGATAGAAACTCACCACTAGCAATTTGCACTCCAAATGAAGAAGATTAAGATGCTTAGAATGGATTAGAAGTTGATTAGAGAGGTTGATTAGCTTGCTTTCCTCTTCATTGATTTGTGGAGGCCATGATCAAGTTTCATTTTGCCATAGTTTAGTTACTAGGTTTAATTATGAATGAATTAGGGTAGGGTTGTGGTCTTATTTATAGGATTAGGTTGCATTTTAGACCCTTAGATTAACCCTAGATTAGTTTAGGACCCTTAGATCTCGGAACTCTCCAGAAATCAGCCCTAAGACCAAGCCCAAACCCCAAACTGGTGCACCCAACCACAGAACTCTCTAGAAACTGTGCAGGTTTCTTGGCTCGGCACGGGCGCACTTCCCAAGTGCGCCAGTCTATTTTTGTACTGGCGCACTTCACAAGTGCGCCAGTGCATTTTTGTTCTGGCGCACTTCACAAGTGCGCCAGTGCATTTCTGGCCTGTTCCGGGTTCTTCTGCCTAACTTCGTTCATCCATATCTCTTTCATACGGACTCCGATTCTCGAAAACTCGGACTCTATTTCGCGTATTTTTCCGAGACGAACGCAATGACGCAGCCCGTTTCCCCCCAATTCTCACATCTGAGATTATTAATTCTGTAATTAGTGAATTTTAGCATTAACCGAAATTCGGGGTGTTACAAAAACCAATTCTATATCTTAAATAAAAAGTTCGAAAATTTAAAAGAAATTCCTAACACTTTAAATTTCCGGAAAAATTCAGTAGAGTCTCTCCTGTACGGAGTGACATCTGCGATATCGCAGGAACAAATAATATATATACATCGACCCGCACAGTCGGAAAACAGAAACCAAAAACCAAAATTTTATATATTCGCATAGGCTTACCTTTTATGAGCTTTATTGAGCATACTTGCTCAATTTATGTGCAATATACGCCATCAAAATCAGTCCTCAAGCCATCTAGCACCTGTATTTAACTCAGTAGAACATATAAGTGACAAATACATGAAATTCTTAAATAATATTTCATTAATCAACAAGTACAACAACACGAATTCAAAAATCAAGCAGATAACATCAATTCATTTTCAAATACAAAGTTAAATCGTAAGTTTCAATTCATATGCATTTTCATTCCAATTTAATTAAACTGGAATTTATTCTTTAGTTTATAATTCATTTAGCTCCATTAAATTGTTGATTATTTATATTCAAACAATCTACCATCCAATAACAAACAAGTCACAATCAACAACCAATACACACCCAAATCAATTGAATTTATATTCAATATTAATATTTATTTTGCTTTAACATATTTGAACATCCATCGATTACTATTCGATTGATTTATATTTATTATTATTCATTAATATTTTCAAATTCTAAATTAATTTCATTTAGTTTCAAAACCATTTCTTAATTTAATTTAACTTAACCAATTTAAGTTCCAATTCAATTTTAACCCAAATTTGAATTCCATTCGAATTAATAAACACACAAACCAGTATCTCAATAATTTGACAAAATTATTTTCTTTTCTGTACAAAAATAATTAAACACTCAACTCAATCTAGGGTATTACTAACCCCATCTCTATTGAGTTACGCACATAGCAAATGTTATTACTAAACTATTAGCTCTGATACCACTATAACGACCTACGGGAATTCGACGTTTGAATTCCGACAATAATACGCAAATTCTGTATCACATGCCAAAACCCAAGTATCCAAAACACAGATAATTATTAGAAGGAAATTATAGGGTGAGATAAGAAAGAAAGAAATATTAGAATAGAAGAAGAAGAACCAACCCAACATAGAGTCTCACATCGCAGCAGAACAAAATATAATATGGAAATAAATCTTTGCTGAGAGCTTTAAAAAGACTTACAATAATCAGAGTACATCAACACCTCTGGACAGTTATAATAACCTGTCCTCGGATACAACAAACAACTGAAAACACAACTATATAATATATCATACGTCTAAACCTTTCCATCTCGTCTCTTCACAACATCCGATAACCTGAACCTATACGACCCGGTCTAACTTGAGCATTACAAACGTCGGATTAGTCTGGTGAACTAGAGTGAGAAAAACACATAAAGTTTAAAGGTATCACACAACTTGATTTCAAAGTCAAAATATTTTCAAAAGAAAAGGATAATCGTAAGACCAAATCCACACATAAATACGGACTGTTTTTACCTTACAATAACCCAAACCATTTTTGAAATCAATATCTTTTCTGATATTATAATAGTGTCTAAATATAAATAAATATCAATCTAGCAGAACGCTTGTATCTCACGCTCTACATACATAGTATACAATCAGAACCGCTGGCTCTTATTGGAGAATGGATTTCCATGGCAAGGTATGGGCAACCACCTTTCTGACAATGTACCTCCGGAGATGAATACATTGGGGGTTCAACAAGAATATCTTGCAACCCAGGCTAAACATGACCGACCCTTCATTTCCCTTGAGAGTACTGAATATATCATTACCACGGTTGTGGGCCAACCAACCGAACCAATAGCATACATACAAAATGAAAAGGGACAACCGAAGGCATTTAATTTCTCCAGATCAGGTAACGATATTCCCTTTTGTTGGGTGCAACCCCTATAGCCATGCGACCTACCCGATTTCTACCATTTCCCGGTTGATAAGGCTTGAGGTTAACATTGCCTTTAAAACAACATATCACCATTCACTTTGAATGCCACATTGTCAGATCCGCCAAATCACTAATTGACATGCACAAAAATACTCTGGTCGTTAAGCTAAGAGAAGTGCCCTTCTCCGTAACTAACAGAAATATGTTTATAAAAATCAACGTACGTGACTCTTAAGAAATACTCTGTTAGACATCCTTCTATACAAGTCATCCAAGAATAGGATGAACCAAAGGCACCCTCCTATCACATCCTAGGTATCACCCTATAGGTCAATAGCGAGTAGTTCTTGCAATCCAAAGATTTCAATTACGATAGAATCACGAGTCATAATATCTCTGGCCGCTAAACCAGAGAAATTCAACAAGTAGTTCTTCTGCTCATGAAGATCAACGGTCTTCAATTGGTCCGTCTTCAATAACCTTCTTCCACGTATTCGCTGGTCGGAGTGGTATTCGAATATAAATTCGATCCCAGACTTTCCGTACCAACAATCGTATGGGTCAGATTTGATAGTCGGTTATTTAACTATCAAATAATTAATCATGAAAATAAATAGATTTGATAGTCGGTTATTTAACTATCAAATAATTAGTCATGAAAATAAAACGAGTTCACTGATTAAGTACTCGGCATTACTTGGTCTCTTTTAAAAATAATTGACGAATGGTTCATTTAAAACTTAAATATCTTCTTAATATAGCAACATAGCATTTCACTTCTTATTTAACATAAAATTATTTCAAAACTATCTATTTAACTAGAATTAAATCATATATATATATTCCCACTTTGGTTCTATCAAATTTCACATAAACATCGTTACTTGGAAACAATATTCAATTTCTATTCTTTTAGACCAAACTCATTCCAAAACATAGCTTTTTATTTCCTTTTACTTTTGGAAATATCATTATATATATAAATATATATATGTATATGTATATATATATATATTCTCAAATCTTCCCATTTTCATTACTTTAGAAATCTCATAATCTCATTATAAATTCTCAAATCTTGCAATTAATTTTGCGTTATTATTTTTCATATGGAAATAATAAATTGTTCATAAACTGTTTCCGTATGACTAATATCATCCCTAGACAATTCCGAAGTCGTTCAAGTTGGGTTATTTATTTACCTCTCAGACCTTGATCAACAACGTTCTTATCTTAAGATGGATATGAGTTGTAATTCAAAAACCAATATTCATTCTAATGTCAAACAAATCTCATTAAACTATTTTATTTAAAATATGGTTTATAAAACCTTATTGCCTTTGGAAATATCTCTTTTTAACATAACTTATTATTACTTAATTCATTGATTATGTAATTGCTTACGAAAACATCTCCTTTTAACCTTCTTTAAACAAATCGTTTTATAACTCGGATTTTGTTACAAAATCCTATTACTCACCTCTTTACCAAATTCGCATTTAACAATCCCTTTTCTAAACCACTCAACCATTTCCTGCTTGAAAATCTTATTTCAATTCTCTTCGTTTTACTTAATTCCATTATCAACTAATGTTAATTTAAAATTATTACTTTAACACCTCATCTCTTTGTATAAACTTCGTTTATATAATTCTGGTTTAAGATAACCCTTTTATTCTCAATTTTATTTTAGTTAATTCAAATATTTAGTAAATATTAATTTTAAGCTATCGTATTCTCTTAAAATCCCTTTTATAACTTCGTTATAAAAATTCGGGTTTTAATATAAAATATATTCATAAACTCCTTTTACAATTCAGCTAGATTTCATTTCAACTTCGATTATTTTTTAAATGAATTTCAATTAAAAGGAATCTCTTAAATTATTATTAATTGAAATAATAATTTACTTCAATCGTTAACTACTGTAGCAGTATTTAACTTCTTAATTAACTAAAATAAATAGTAAATTCCTTTTTAAGATCTTATTAAAATTAAACTAATATTCGTTAAACTATTTTATTAAATTAAGCCAAAAAAATTAATTTAGTAATCAATCCCTGTTAAAACGGTTGACTTAGTCAACTCAATACATGATTAATCCATTAACCGAATCGAATTAGTTCTCACTTTAAATTAATTAATAATATAATTAATTAAATAATTTCATTTAATTGTTTTTTAAAAACAATAATTCAGAATCTTAACCGTTGGGTTAAGTTCTGCTCGTTTACTTATGACTTTTATTAATATCAGAATTTGTTTCATAAAATCATTAAATACTCGCTTATAAATTGAAATAATATATAGTAAATATTAATTTCTTTTTAATAAAATTTTATTCAGATAATATATTTCAAAATCTAACTTCGGTTATAAATTAAATTTGATAACTTCATTCTTATCGATTCACCTAACAGTAAATCAATATTTAGAAAATATTTGATTTATAGGCCATATACTGCCAATTACTTAACCAATTCTGCCCATTGGTTTAAACAAAACAAATGTTGAATTTTAGGTCAACAATCAAATCAATCATTCAATCAAAACAATTCATACGGTGATAATATGAAAATAAATAATATTTAATATATTTGAGGAATCCCGTTGGATTCCTCCAACCTGTCCTTCCCTGTCATTCAATTCAATTTAATTGATTATTTCTATAACAGTAAATAACGACTAATTAACATCAACCAATTTATTTAACATTAATAATCAACTCAACCAATTAAATCAAATACGTTTATAATATAAACGTGACCAACAAGGTAAGTTACCTTCATTGGTTCAAATCGTTAGAATAACAATTTGGTTTTCACTGAAATTAAACAACGTATAATTTCATTGGTTCAATCAATATATTAATATATATATATTTAACAAACAAACAAACAATCATTAACAACCATAACACACAAAATTAAAACCAAACTTATGCAAAATATAAGTGGGAAGAACATAGTGAGTTTAGCTCCTCTTGCTTCCCGTCGTAGCTAAATCGGTTCAGTTCTAGTAAAATTAAACAGACATTTAATTTACTATAAATTTCAGCAGCTTTCATAACCGTCCAAACTATTTTCCAAAATGTTGTACCCGATAATGCGGTTCCAACGTAACTAGTTTGGTTCAGTTCTGATTACGTAAGAAAAAGTTATAAACATTATAAGATTATATGGTTTAATCGAACAATAAATTAATTTCCATAATCAATTATAAATTTAATTTCTTTCTGGTTAGGGCAGTATCAGCCAAATGAAAATTATTCCCGTCCGTTCCTTTTGTTCCAGTTCAGCATCCGACTCGTTAGCCCGTTCAAACACTGTTCAAATTTATGCATCATTTAATAATTCAAAATAGGATTAATTAGTTTTTAATTATGGCTTAAACAAACTTTGATTGCTTAAGGTTAGAATAAGCTGATACAGTTACCATTTCTTCCATTCATACTGTCTTCACTCTTCAGGAACACATGCTGCCCTTTTGTTTTTGTTGCTTTCGGTTTGAACACGTTGCCTACATCAATTTTTTTTAGAATATACAAGTTGAATTAAAGATACCAATCACTTTATTAATTAAATATTAATCTTAGATAAATTAATAACATTACTTTGTTTCCTTGTCACGCCAAGTACACTGCTATTCTTTGTTTCATCGTTTCCAAGTCCCTTAACATCCTGTAGAAATTCCAGTTTTTAATTATTAAACCATAAATTTCCCTGAATTAAATTTAGTATACCCTAAATACAATACTTAACAGTATATAATATCGACCAAAACTAATTTCCTGTTACACGCCTTGTTCATCAGCTTCCTCAGTGCCTCGAACACAAAAGACGCCTGCAATGTTAACCTAATTAAATTAATATTTGATTTCTCCAATCACAATTTAAATTAAAAATTACTTTTCTATAAAAAAATTGGTTACGTTTGAAAAGGAGCTAAAGGTACTTCCAATCACTGGTAGAAGCCCCTTCGTGTCACTGTCATTACCCAGAACCTCGACAGCTCCAGTTCCCCCCATTCACCAGAAAATCCCCACAAACCCGCGGTCCTTCGAGCTCAACCCCGGGAGACATTGAACCCCAAAACAGATCAAAGTTGGTCCATTTATAGATCTCGACAAGAGGAATAAGATTGTAGTTGAAGAATTCAAGAGTAGAGTAACGAATTTAGAGATTTGAGGAGCTAAAGGTTGGCGAATTTGTGTTCGTCCGTTTCATGATTGGCGGTTGGGTAACATAGTTGACCAGCGTGACTAAAACATAGGGTTTGCTGAACGTGAAGGGTATTTATAGAGTTAGATTTTATTATTTAATATTAGTTGAAATTTCACAATGAAGTAACACTCAAAAACAATCACATACGATCTTCGAACGAGATGAAACTCCTAATCCTAGCATAGAAAAATATTCCGGACACGATGGGACAGGTTTGGTCGAATTCCGAGCTCGTTTGTAAAAAGTCCTTTATAAATCACATGCTAAAAATCACGCGTTTAAATTTCTCACAATCGCAAAATAAATCCAATTAACTTAGAACTTTTAAATTCTACTAGACCTTTTCCTTACGGATCGAATGAAATTTGTTTCGTTAAAATCGGAGTTTATTTGGCTAGTCGTTTATTCCTCCAAAGTTACCCCTGTCTAAATTGGCCAAAATAATATAAATGATTAAGGCATTTATCGTTTCCATGATCAAACAGTAAGTCCGATTGACATGAAAATCTAAATCTTAGAATAATTAATTAATACAAATCCAACGACATAAGTTTCATTGCATTCCGAGACTATTTCCCGGTATGCTATTTTTATATACCAAACAACGCTATTTTGGACACTAAAATAACAAACTACCTGCCTATTCTTACTCTAAACGTCGATACTAACTTAACGGAATTGGTTTCGTGGCTTAATTCGATCGTCTGCTCAAGTTACACTCAAATACCCCTCTGTTATATTAAATTAATTTAATTATGCGTTATAGAAAATGACTGGGCGTTTACGGTTACCGTTGTCACATACGACATCGGTTTGCCTCAAAATTTAAAACTGTACAATAAATTAATTTTATGGTCCCAATGAAACTAATTTCATTGAAAACAGACTCTGTTTGCAAAATGACCATTTTAAGGCTTATAATATTATCGATTAAAATATTAATTAAATTCCAAAATAATCAAATAAAATAATAATAAATTATTATAATCATAAATACCCAACTGGAAATACATATAGCTTCAAATTTAAATTATACAACTCAATATCATAAATTTCAAGTTAAACGATGTCCAAATTATATTAAGACCTTTTATATTAATTAACAAACGTTATATTTTAATAACGATTTCCGTAGCGACTATTTTAAAATTTGAATTAAGCATAATTAACAATCTATAACACGAAATCTCGATTTTTCTCTCTCATATGAAAATTATAATCAACAAGATTCCAACGTTTCTTATTTCACGAAAATCCGACTTATACCGGATCCTGTATATTCAATTAAAGTTCAAAACCCAATATTATGAACTACTGCACCATTTCGAGCTCGTTTTATATTAAATATAAGTTTAATTCTCAGACTTTGTTTTAAATAAACGAATTCAATATTAAAATCCATTAATATAACAAGGATAATATTTAAAACAATAAATATATTAAACATTTGAATACTAAAAATACGGGACATTACATTCTATGTCTATGATTGTTTCTGTGTTTGTGATCATTTCTGGTGTGATAATCATTGTGTGATTCATATAGTAATTCAAGTTAGTTTAAGATTTCTGTAAATTTGTAACACCCCACATCCGTTAGTGTCACTCAAAAGGGAATGCACTAAGTTCTGTGGAGCATTTAGGGTAAAAGATGCAGATAAATTACAAGATGGACAGAAATTAAACAGCGGAAAATAAAACTTTGCTTTATTGATAAAATAGTTTGTACAATGGTTTCTTTACAATATCAGAGTATCATCTGTCTTACAAAATAAAGAAGCATAAAAAGAACATTTATATCCCCCGATTTTAGCAAGAGCCAGCCATAACATCTAAAAAGAGAATCCAAGCAAACTTCGACAAATCTTCAAGCTGGGAAAGAGTGGCAGTCCAACTTAACCTGAGCAAAACTATTCCCTCCTTTACTACCTGGGGGGGGGGGGACAGAAGAAAAGAAGACGAAAGAAAAACAGAGTCAGACATAAAGCATGAGTAAGTTCAGTAACTTCTAGCATGTGAACATGGAAAAACAAAACGACTTGAATTAACTAAATACAAGATTACACTATGACGATAGGGTCAACAAGATTAGACAAGGTAGTCACAAGATATGCTAAGATAAACTGGATACGCTCTAATACTTTCGCCGCTTCGCTATTTCCTTGTTATACTGGTTTCTATATCTCTGCACCGCCTAACTACTGTCCCAACTAGTAATGATAACGTGATCCCAATCCCTGTAGTTTCCATTGCCTTCAGGCATACATTTATTATTTGTTACCTGGATCTAATCTGGGTTTTTCTATCAAGTGCTTTATAGTTTCAACTAGAGTTTACGCTATCTGCTGAACGCTTCTCGGATTCAGGGTTTATGCCCCCTAGTCCAATCGATGCCCCCAAGTCTAGGACACACTACCTAGAGTGGTATATGTTCCTATACTTCCCCACGCATGTATCGCGAACCGTTATCGCTTGTCTAGATGCACATGTCCTGTAATGTGCAGTCCGAGTCTTGTGTCAGGGCAAGTCAAGGAATACAGAACTCGGTCGGGAGCTTTCAGATATCTGCCGATGCAAATGCTAAGGTCTGTTTTTATTCCAGTGGCTATGGTCCCACTTGACCCCTCCCTCAACTAATGAAAGGCACACCTTGAAAAATGAGAACTAAACGCAGGCCCCCAGTGCCCTACTATCCTATGGCCATCCTCACCCATAACTAGATAGCAAGTATATGGTCTTTTGGAGTTCTCCGCCTTTCCGCTTCACGTATCTCGATTGACTCAAGATGGATGGTAGACGACGAGTTGCTATCACAGGGCTACCGTTTGCTCGCCGAATCACGCCAGTCCATCCTAGTCTTTAGGTTGCCATGTATTGCAACCAAGGAATACCCCTGGTTCTTCTACGCAGACCTTAACCTCTGTGGGCCCAGGCGGATCATCTGCAGCCTCACAGAGGGATACCAAGAGTACCCTCACGTCCCCTCGAAGCCTCGGGATTCGTAACCCAATTCGTTGGAGCCTTCTCTCTACTCAGACGGACATTTGCTCCTTCCCGTGTTATACTAAGAATTACTACTTAGTTTTACTAACCAAGATTTACCACTTAGTTTCCAGAATCGTTGTTTTCTAAGGTTTACTACTTAGTTCCCTTTTCCGTCAATTTGGAATGGTTAAGTGTCATTAGTCAATTCAAGCCAACTTAACCCTCTTCATTCATCCTGTTATACTGGTTAAGTGTTATCGGTAATTCATGTTGACTTAACCCCACCACAAACCAAGTTATATTGGTTAAGTATTTCTTATTACTTAACCCTACCCATTCACCCTGTATTGGTTAAGTGTTCCTTTTTAACTTAACCTTGCCCATCTGTCTTAACTAACATGTTATTATTGGTTAAGTATTATCCCTTCATGTTTAGACTTAACCCTATTCTTTTATCACAATCTGATGGTTAAGTGTTCAAGTTTACTTAACCCTACGGTCTAGCCCAAATAACATATCAAATTGGCTAAGCGTATTTACTTAACCCCAACCTCTAGTCTAGTTAACATGTTAATTTAGCTAAGTGTATCAACTTTACTTAACCCCACCTTCTAGTCTAGTTAACATGTTAGTTTGGCTAAGTGTTTTCTTAGTTACTTAACCCATACAAATCTGGTCTTGTTACCATAAGTTTGGTTAAGTGTCCCTATGGACTTAGCCCTCCCATTCTAGCTCGACTGTGTTAAGTTGGTTAAGTGTTCCTATAGACTTAACCCTCCCATTCTAGCTTAACTGTGTCTGTATGAACCTAACCCCACCCATCGGTTTGGTTATCTTGTTGAATTGGTTAAGTGTCTTAGTAAACTTAACCCTACCATTCTTGTTCTAGCTTTAACTAAATAAATTAAAGCCGCTACCACTCACATCAGACAGATATTGTTGCGAATACTGGATGTGCCGGTTGGTTCCGGGTAGGTTTACATCGCAACTCAGTCTAACCTCGGGTTAGGCATATTTGTGTTTTCTGAGTTCAAAGGGTTTTGATTAGTTTTCAAATCAGGTTTTGAAAGTAACCATCCCGTCCATCGGATCAGTTAGGGATAGCCAGGGAGAGCAGGAAACTTGTATTTTCCAAACCCAAGCCTAGACACTATCCTCTCTGTCACCCTAGAACTTTCTGGTGTGTCATTACAAGAGGTGTCGTTAATAAACCTTTAATTTGTCTAAATTTACATTTCCTCATTCAAGCCAAATTCTATAAGTAAATTATTCCTAATTTACTTATTTCCTAATTACTCTTTTAATGTGAATTGTCAACGTTTCTTCTTATGGCCCATTCTCCCCTCTATATCATATTTATGCCCTTTTGGTATGTAAACTATACCAAATTAAGTGTCACTAACTATGATTTTGCTAAACCTGGCAGTTATTCCCAATTATGGCCAATTTCACATTTATGCCAATATACTTACCGTGCCAAATTAGCTAATCCAATTCCGATTCAACATTCTAATTCACGTCAAACTAAACTTATTACTCTAGCTCACTATTCATGTAAATGCTAGATTTACACGTCAATACTAGATTTACACGTCAATACTAGATTCAAATTACACATCTTATAATTCATGTCAAATTTATCCAATTTGTATTTCTATGAATATGTCATAATACATGTTCCCAATTTATGCCAATTTCCAAGTTAAACTATGTTTTAGTAAATTTCATATTTTGCCCCAAATCGCATTCCCACCGTTCGTACAATCGTGTTTCAATATAGATTATAGATAAATCTAGATTCGTAACAAATAGGGAATGAACCAAAGATTGCTGTGAAAAGGATAGATATAACAACTGGCATAAAATGGTTTTGAATAACGACGTAGGTTCAAGAACATGGGTAGACCTAACTTAATAGGTAAATTCCCAAGGTCTAAAACCAAGAATAGACAGAGTAGGTTCAAGAACATGGTAGACCTAACTTAATAGGTAAATTCCCAAGGTCTAAAACCAAAGAAAACCAAGGACAGGCATAATAAATAATCGGGTTTAGACCCAATCTCATAATCACAAAACTTAAGCAACACTTTCCTAGTCATGAATCATAGGTGTTTAATCCCAGACGTCCTTGTTATGTCATAGGTAATAGTTTATGTTTTCTAATCAAAGGCATAGGTTTAGTCAAGGAAATAATCCTCATAGTCACAGTCACAGTCATAAGCAATGTTCGTAGTCATAGGCAATGTCCTTAGTCATAGGCAATGTTCGTAGTCATAGGCAATGTCCATAGTCATAGGCAATGTTCATAGTCATAGGCAATGTTCATAGTTCCAAGGCATATGGTTCCAAAGTCCATAGTTTCACAGTCACAGTCTTATTCATCATCGAATCACAACAGTTCTTAATTAGGTCCAAAGGTACAAGCACTGATTCAAGTAGAAAGATTAGGCATAGTCTTTTATCCCTTTAATTTCATGTCACGAATAAAAACAAAATGTTCAAATCTAAAAATAACTGACTTACAGAGATTTAGATTAGAAAAGAAAGATGGCATTGCTATGATTCGTCCGACGTTGCTTGAAACCATTGAATCAGCTTTTGATTCCCTTCTTGAAGCTTTAATCTTGATTTGAATCTCCAATTAGAAGAAGAACTATAACTTGTTTTAGTGGAGGATTAGATTTATTTTAATGGTGGAGGCTAGAGTAGAGAGAAGTAGTATGTAGATGCCTTAGAGAATTTGTGTGGAGGAACCCTTAGGTCTAGGCATTCTTTTATAGGTGTAGAGAGTGTTTTAGGGCCCTTAGATCATCATAGAAGCCATCAGAATCGCACAGGTCGAATACACATCATCCAACCACTCAAAAGGAGACACGTCAGCACAGAACACTCCAGAATTCGGTGCTGGATTAGTAGGGCGCACTTAGCAGGTGCGCCAGTGCATTTTTGTAAGGGCGCACTTCACAAGTGCGCCAGTGCATTCTGGTCTGTTTCCGGTTTCTCTACCTAACTTCGTTCGTCCATATCTCCTTCATACGGAGTCCGATTTATGCAAACTCGGACTCTATCTCAAGCAGAATTTCGAGACGAACGCAATGGCGCAACCCGTTTCCCTTAATTCTTCTTTTAAAAATTAATTATACCCTGATTTGTGAATCTTAGTGTTACAGAATTACGGGGTGTTACAAAATTGCTCATAAATACTATTCACCCCCCTCTAGTGTTAATTCTGCCTTAAGATTTGTGTTCCACATCCTTAACAATTGGTGTAAGAGTATAGGTTTTCATAATTTCATAATATGAATTTTGGAAATATTAAATGGCAACGAACACTAGTAATAATAGTTCTTTTGCAGAGGGTCAGTCCACTGTTAGACCACCACTATTTAATGGCAGTAATTATTCTTACTGGGCATGTAGAATGAAAATTTATTTACAATCGGTAGGATTAGACATATGGAATATCACACAGACTGAATATGTTGAACCTGCTACTAATTTTGCGCAATGGACAAATGATCAAAAGGCTGCTGCACAAAGTAATTCTAAGGTCATGAATATGGTATTCTGTTATTAGATAGAAATGAATTTAATAGAGTGTCGGTTTGTAAATCTGCTCATGAAATATGGAGAACATTGCAAGTTACTTATGAAGGAACCAATAAATTTAAACAAATAAAGATATAAATGCTAATCAATCAATTTGAGTATAAAATGAATGAAAATGAATTTGTCTCTGATATGTATTGCAGATTCTAGGAAATCGTGCATTCATTAATGGCTCTAGGAAAAACTTATTCATAAGAAGAACAAGTCAGAAATATACTTAATTCATTGACTCCCAAATGGGATTTTAAAACACTAGCGATTAAAGAAGCCAATATTGTCAGTGAAATGAAGATTGAGGAGTTAATAGGGACTTTGATGTCGTTCAAAGTTCAGTTACAGAAAAGAAAGGAAAATAAGCCCATAGAAAAGAAATCTACAACATTCAAAGCAACAAAAAATGGTTCTGAATCAAGAAGTCAGGATGATGAAGAAATTGCTTTAATGACAAGAAATTTCAGAAAATTTCTGATCAGATATAAAAGGAGAAATAATTTTCAGAGAAACAATCAAGGAAATTTGAGAAAAATGATGATGGATGTTACAATTGCAAAAAAATCAGGACATATAATGAGAATGTGTCCATATCCAGATAAATCAAATCAACAAACAGACAATGGAAATTCGTCAAAGAAGAGAAAGAGGGCATATCCAGCAACTTTAGAAGATTCAGATTCATCATCAAGTGATGACGAGTTAGAAATCGGAAATTCAAATATGTGTTTCACAGCGATTCATAATTCAAAAAATGTTGAAGAAATGGATCTAAAAACCAGGTACACCTTAATTAATTTTTTGTTGATTTGGATGAATGGATGTTATACTTGTTTGCCTTGTTTGAATTTGAAATTAAAAAATTTTAAACTCAAACTTGAACTTTAAATTCGAATTTGAAATTTGAATTTTGAAATCCATAATAGTAATAAATAATAAATAATAATTAATTTTTTTAATGATTGTTAGGATTAATATTATTTTAGGAAATAATAAACCTAAAATATAAAACATTAATATAATAAAATAAAGTCTGTAATGTCCCGGGTTTTTTACTAATTTTGTTAAACGATAAATTACTGGTTTTTATCAACGATTAATTTAAATAAATGAAATTATATAAAAATACTTGAACAAAATTAAATTTATGTTATAAATTTAACATATGTACATACTGTAGAAAGATAAGTAAATGTTTACTTTTGTTTTATGGTTAGAATTTGAGTTTTTTTTCTTAATAAAGTCTAAGATAATTTTTCAATTAAAATTCTATGCATATATTTTGATAAGTTAAGTGTATACATATATGTTATAATATATATAAAATACATACATGTGTGTTTTTGCTAACAAAATCATATTTTTTTTGTTAAAAAGGAAATCTAACACATCCACACACAACCATAGTTTAGGATTTTGCTGCACTTGAAAGCAACCTAAAGATTTAGCATTTATATTGATTAAACCCTACGAATCACAACAAAACAAATGAGAATACGAATGCACATATATTGCTATATTAAAACCACAAAGGGTACACACTAGCCTGTATACATAAAACCAAACAGAGTAGCTTGTATTTGCACTTCATTGGCCCCTTGATCAATCAAAATAGCTAGACCTTAGTACCCTAGAATTGGAAAACCTAGGCATTCTAATCCAGATATAAACGTAGTTTGTTTACTTAAGGACTAAGCATGTTGTGTCCATGTGATAAACAGAGACTGGCCGTAGCATTTTGCCAATTTTTACAGTTAAATGTTTGGTAAATTCTTTTCAATCATTCATACAACTAAACACCTACACAGCCACATAAGCTATAACAAGCTTGAATTTACTTACGAATTAAGTAAGGTATTTGCACATGGCCTTGTGTATCTTTTGTACTTCATTCCTTCTACACTGAGCATCATAAAACAATCAAAACAGACTAGCTGAGCACACTAGAATTGGTAACATGCTACATGCAAATCAAGAGAGAGATAACTAGTTTGCTTAAAGGACAAGCACCACATTTAAATGATTTCTTTGCATGTAAAAACTGTTGTTGCATAGCCTGAAGAGTAAAATAATAAAAGCTTGAAAAAAGGCTTCACATCATAATGAACTGCTGTAGAAAATAGTATAGACTAATTGTTCAATCACACATAGCTGAAGATAGCTTCAACTATCTCTGTCCATTCCACCCACAAGCAATTTAATGACCATTATTTTATTCATTCTTTCTACCTATAAATACTTAACTACACACAGATTTTCACTCACACACATTTGTGAAACTAATTAAGAAATCTATTATAAAGGAAGCCAGGCAAACCAAAGAAAAAACAGAGAAGCATAAGTGAGTAAATTCTTCTTATTTAGTTATTGATTTTTAAGAATGGTTTAGATATATGCCTGCATGCATGTTTGATAAGCTCTATTAGTTAAAATTTATTTATATAAAAACCTAGAAGTCATTAACAGTAAAATCAGTAAGCAATTTATAACCATATGCCCAAAACTTTACATTGGTAGGTAAACTATCAGTTAAACCCCTATTTAAACATCTCATTGATTCATACTAAATGATGTAAGTGACTATAGTACGTATATTGGTTATGGATGTGTAACTTTATATGTATATATTGATCTTTGATGAAAATAAGGCCCATGAACTATGGCTATCAATCAATGTATATTGAAAACCAGGAATCACAGTTTACATCCTATCATTTAAAAATCTACAACTTGAATTCAAATGGGTTATAGAGTATGATTACTTCCTAAAAGTTGTTTGTTCATTTCTATAATTTATGTTAAAAATAGTTTGGAAACATATAAATGCATATGTACTTAGATATATATTATTTCTTGTATCCAAGTCCTAAAACACCATTATTTTCGACTAGCATAAATCTGCGTTTCAGGTATACGTGTGAATTCGCATATTAAAATGATGAAGTTTAGTACAAATTTCATAAATTTTAATGAAGTGGAATTCGAGATATGGGTAGTAGGTCAGAAAACCTTAGTTGGGCACTTTCTGGCATTCTCGAGGTTCAAGTGACGAAGCGTGGAGTCCAGAGCAGCATGAGGTATCCGTAATCAAAGGAAGAATGCTAAAAAGATTTTATATTTAGTGGATCGAGCAAATGAAATGGAAATATGGTTTTGGGTATTGATTTTACGCCCAACTTTGACGATGAACTACATCATCAGTAAAGAAACGAGTTGACTCAAATTGTGGGAGGAGGTCCACATATGTGTCGGCCTCACGCTGGAAAAAGCTAGGGTTGATCGATGGTCTAAGGTGATTGTAGTTTGATCGAGAGTCTAGATGTGTTATTTTTGGGTACTTCGGTCGAAGTGTGAAATTCCGATCTAATTAATCGGAGCATAATCAATGAGTTGGGACGGACTTAGGAGGTGAATGTGGATTTGTTGAAATGTTAGTAATTGAAGGAAGTTGGCTAGAATGCATGTGCACACAAGTGCAGTGTTGTATACACTAGAAGATGGAAAGAAGTAACAGGGGTTAGAGAGAAAGAAAAAAAGGGAGGAATATGGCGTGATCAGGTGGGTTGGATGGTACGATCAATGGGCTAACTAAGCCAGGGTAGTAGAGGAGAAGATCGACAAACAAATTAGTGACAAAAAAGGAAGAAGAAGTCGGAAGAAGGAATAAGAAGTATGATGGGAGAAACGCAAGCAGTAGGTAGCAAAAGAAAGCGTGCGCACGTGGGCTTAAGTTGTTGGGTCGGTTAGGCCTAAGTAAAATTAAATGAAAAAAATCAATAAAACAAAAGAATAAAGGAAACGGGAGGCGGGCTAGAAGTATTTGGGCCGAAAATTAAAAATAAAAGAAGAAAAGTAGTAATATAAGAGTAGAAAATAAGAGTAGAAAATAAAAGTGAAATAAACAAATGTTGTTATGGTAAAATAAATATCTTTTACAAAATATAACTTACTTGTTTAAAATATAATAACAATATAAATATATAAAAAGTGATATTATTGTATTGACTTCGTGAAAACGAAATAAAATAGTGAAAAGAAGTCATTAAAAATAAATATGAAGTCAAGGGTTTATCTATGATTTGTTAATCTAAGTTGTAAAAAATTTAAGTAGTAATTATATTGTTCATTTTGAATAATTTAAAGGAGATAATTTTCAAATCATTCTCAAGACTGCGGAACTAACTATAATCTGATTTATTGAATTATAATGAACAACATGTTGTGACTATGGTAAAATGGTGGACAGTTGGTATTGTTGTAGTGTGATAAGTCCAAATGTTTGAAATAAGTATTGAAATATGGTTTGAATTCTATCAACTTAAGTCGATGATTATTACAACTCAAACTAACGACAAATAAATACAATATCAGATTTCTGAATTTAATAATCTATTCCCTTAAGTATCACTTGACTTTAAAAGATATTAACGTTGATCGTTTCGAAGAGTCTGGAATATATATTCCACTTCGATTTGATCATTACGAGTCATGGATTATTAAAGATAATCGAAGACGGACTTTTGCAAATGCCATTCTGTTAATCCTAGGTAGAAATTGCGTAAGATGGATTTACATAATTGTGCCTTCAGTTTGTTCAATCCCAGAATAACTTGTATGGACGAATGTCTGATAGAGTATATCTGACCCGATCACGTACGTTGATCTCTTCAAACGTATTTATGTTAGTGGCGGAGGAATTCGTTTCACTTTGCTTTGTACCCATAATATATTTTTGGGGAAATCAATTAGTGATTGGCAGATTTTGACGATGTGACATTCAAAAGAAATAAAGATCTGATATGTCTAAAGGTAAGTATAACCTCAAGCCTCACAACCGGAAAATGACAAAAAATTGGGTAAGCAGCATGGCTAAGAGGGTTGCTTCCAATTAGGGTGTATTGTCACCGTCTAGTGAATACTCATTTTGTTACTTGTTTCATTTTCTGTATCTCCTCGGTATACGATGGCTGCAGCCATAAGGTGACATTATATTCGATACACTCAAGAGAAATGAGTGGTCGGTCATGTGTGGCCGGGTTGCAAGATGTTCTTGTTGAATCCGGTGTATTTCTCTCTAGAGATACACCATCGAAAGGTGGCGCCATACCTTGTCATAGTTGGAAATCCATTGTCCATAAGCGCCAAGCGGTTTTGTTTGTGCACTATATAGGAGAATGTGAGATGCAAGCATTCTTCTAGATTCTAAATTATTTGTGGAAAACCCTAGACATTGTCATCATATCTGATTTAAATATACAAACATATTTTGTTCTCATAAGGTAAAAACCTGTTCCATATTTACGGCGTGGTCTTATGAGACGCGTTTTATTTCTTTGCTTGTTTTAAAAATCATTTACTCATACCAGTCCGATGACTGACCTGGAGTTTATTTTTCTGTGTTTTGCCTAAACTCTTAGGTACTCTTAACACTTATTATGAATAGACAAGTGAACTAGGTATTTGATAAATTTTGGAATAACTGGATGGGGTGGTTTCTGCAAGGTGGTTTATATATTATATCTATGAAGTTCGCAAGTCAGTTATCAATATCTATGTATAATTATGAGGTTTGTAAGTTGAAATGGGAATATACCCATGTACCTGATGTACTGTACTACGATGTATTATGACTATGATATATCACATTGTGTTATATTATGTTCAAGTTCCACTGCGGGATTCTGATGTTTTTTTAGTTCTATCTTTTATCTATTCTTATTCTTAAATAATGGAATGACTTCCAAGGTGTTTGGAAGTTGGGTCGTTACAGTTGATATCAGAGCTTAGGTTACTGAATACCTAAGCTTTGGGTGAGTATTGAGAGAGCCTATTTGCAATTTTATATTATTATATAAATATATATAATATGTATAGGAGGATCAACTTTAGTAACGTACTTAAGTCGGTTTTGTCTGATCAAGTTTTGATTACCGACCTGTTATATTTAGGTGATTAAGTATGAGTAGCCGTGGACGAAGAGGTCGATCTAGTGGAACCACCACTGCAAATGGACATGCCACCAACCAGAATCAAGTAGAAATTGGGGAAGAAGTTATCCCAGTTCAACCAAGGTCAAATTTTGCAACTATCTGTAAGGATTATACCACTCTTGGGGGAAAAGCTTTCAAGGTAACCGAATCTTTTATAGAAGTTCAAGCATGGTAGGTCTTATCAAAGAATATTTAAGGGGTTGAAATTAAATGATGAGCAGAAATGACTATTAGCTTCATGAAAACTACAAGGAGCTGCAATAGTCTGGTGGATGCACAGACTGCGAATATTTTTGAAGACGGGTTTACTTGGGAAAGGTTCAAAGAGGAGTTCGAGGAACAATTTCTTCCTTCCGCAGGAAAGACCAGAATATATCGGGATTTTATTGATCTCAAACATGGGACCATGACGATAGTTGAATACGAGAATAATTTAACGAACTTTCCTGTTTTGGACCAGAGTCAATCAACACTTCGCTCAAGAAAAACGAGATGTTTATAGCAGGTTTGAAGGATAGTTTGCAGGTTAAGATGATTGGACATCTGAACTATCCATTTGTTGGTTTAGTGGACATGGCCATTCTTTATGAAGCACTAGATGCAAAGGAGCTGAAACGACCCAAACTCGCCCTTACGGGAAAGCCCGGATTGAGTTGTGAACAAGACAAATCAGAACATAAACAGAACAACATTTCATTGTTATTACAACAATTACATCAGAGTACAAGAATATAACAGAGTATGAATAAATAATATACACCAGAAAAATAGCAGAGATTAAAATACATTACATAGCAGCCAAAAAATAATACATAACACGGCTTAAAGAAATACACGAATATAGAGCTTTCCGAATATAGCTTCAGCTGTAAATCCAGGATCCTGTGAATATAATATCTGCAAAACCAAAACTACTAGCTGCCCGTGTGGAAAATAGGGGCACCCAGAGTTTAGGTTAAAACAATAAACTCTAGGTCAGTCATGTGACTGGTGTGAGAAGTAAAACAGTTATTTTAAACTTTACTTTTAAAAATAAAGTAAATCACGGGACCATGCCGTATAACACGGAATGGGTTTTCTTCCAAGAGTAACAATGCATAAAAGGAACAATGCAATGCTTTTTGAAAAAATGAAGCTATTATAAGACTCAGATCCCATCATACAATGCAACGCAAGCCGGAGGATAGAGCTTTCCCTTATAATAGCCAAACATGCTTGGTACGTTTAAAAACAAATCATTTTGACATTACTATAAGTATACAGTGTCAAAATAACTTCAAATATAAATGTATCAATCATAGAAGGCATAGTATCCCATGCTACTATGTCGCCATACTGGGCTCTACAATCAAATCCGAACGATGTCGTACTGGAAGTTGGATTCCATATGTGAACCATGGCAAGGGATCGTCCTTCCGATTCGAGACAATCTAGCTTACCATGTCTAAGGATTCAGCAGTAACTGCACTTGGAGCGTCAGGGACGGTCCACACTTACGTTAGTGGATTATAATTCCTGAACAATACGTTTCCCCACCCTATGGGGCGTAATGGTCAGTATGTCAACCATATCATCCATCGGCCCCGTAGTGACCGATATAATCGAGGCACCTCTCTATCCATCAAAGAATATGCAACATCCACATGAGTAAAATGTCTGGGCTCCATACCATGACACCACTCCTAGCTAGAAAGAAAGGCATGTCCTCCCTGAGGTCCTCTCCCGTTTCTGGTTCACACTGGGGTGTGAGGCTCGCGAATTAGCGCTATACACAAAGCTATGCTATTTAAAGTCGTGCTTTGATCATCAACAACAAGACTTTGCTTTTCAACAAAAACGCAGATCATTAGCATCTTAGCATGCCACACTAACAATTAATGCCATGCGACAAATGTCTATCGATATATAACCGCTAAGCTCGTACGTCTCAGAGAAGGGTGTTAAGCAAGATAATAAATTCTCCGCCACCAAACAAATATATATTTAATAGAAATCAATCACACAGAATAAAATCCAATGTCAGATACACATCCATTTACAAGTTCGTTCTAGGTCTAAACGAAACCAGAGGCACCTTATTCCTCCTCCCATATGTACAATACAGGAGAGAGGTCCTCGCATATGCGGTCGATCTCCAAGTACGTCTGGACGATCACCACTTATTACCTTTTCTTGGGTGTACAACCCGATCAAGACATCAGTAATCATCCAAACGATGTGAAGATCTCCGGTCTTCAACCACCGTCTTCATCGTCGACTTATCGTCATATTAATTATTCAGAATGGGTTAAACCCGGTCTTTCCGAACAACTCGTGTATCTTACAAACAAGTGCTATAAAACACAACATACGCCTCATTCCAATCCAGAATATTCTTTTATTCAAATATTCATATCTTTAAGGAAAGGTTTCCATTAATTTTATCAAAGATAAATTCTTTTAAATTTATTCTTTAGTCTTCCTTTGGATATCAATCCAAAACCAAATTAAGGTTTATTCAACTAGTCAGGATTAACGAGCCATACCGAAGTAATCATTTCTTTCATTATCCCAATCCCAATCAATTCATTCCAGCAAAATTGGTGATACTCCATATCTAACACCACTGTGTTATCGGTAAAAATTAATTACTATTTCCCGTTCAAATCTAATTAAAGATTTAACTATCGCTTGGAGCAAAACTGGTGATACTCCATTCTCGATCATTTTCAAAATTTGATAGTTTAAATTATCACATTCACATTTCAATCTAATTAAAGATTCATTAAAACTCCACTTAGTTTTAATCCCGAAAAATCATTATATAATGATTATTCAAATTTAGGAAATAAATCCTGTCTTTAACTGGGTTAAAGAACCAATGTCATTTAAAACACAGTTCACGATAAACCCAAAATCACATTCCATTAACTATGGAATCTTCACGGAAAACAGATCAATATATAATCGATGTAAATTTCCGTATCAGACAAATAATATAAACGGAATAACGACCAAGCCTTTTAAATTCCATATATAGTATCGGTCTTCCTTCACGGAAGCTTATCTCGATTATTACCAAATCGAATTCCATTCCATTCCAATTTAATATATTAAATTGTAAATCTTTACTTTGGAAAATTTCCATTAATCTTAATTAAAAGATTTATAAATTCCAAATTATATTCTTCACCATTGATTGGGTTAAAGAACAAGTGTTATTTAAAACACAATTCACGATAAACCCAAAAAACCAATTCTTTTATTCAATTCCAATTAAATATTGATTAATTGGAAAACTTCATTAAATCTTAATTTAAAGATTTATTCTTTTCTCAACTGGGTTTAAGAACAGTGTTATTTAAGATACCATTCACGACAAACCCAAATCATATTTAATATTAAATACAAGGCTCTGAATAGAAATTATATCGGCCTATATTCAATATCAAATTATGAAACCAACGGATATCGTATTGGGAATAACGATATATGTACCTTCCAAATTCCTCAACAATATCCGTATAATGATGGAATCCAATACCGAAATATTCTGAAGATTATTTCCATTCTAAATCCATTCCAATTTATTAGTTGGAAAAATTCTGGTTATTTTAAAACCATTTTCAAATCCAATTTATTTATTTAAAAATCATTTGGATTATTATTCTAGTTAATAACTAGTTCATTTTAATAAAAATATCTTTTTACCTTTCCAGACTTGGAATTTTTCATCCAAAATCTTTCCAAATCATTTATTATGATTTTACACAATTTTTCCATATTTTTAATAATTTTATTAAGGCCCGTATAGTCGGTTTCCAATATCGACCACTGAACTGCATTCACAACGACCTTTTCTAAAATTGATTTGTACATAATTCCAAATCCAACCGTTCAAACTTATATCTCTTATATTCGTTGGAAAGCTCTTTTCGATACGAACCCAACGGTTCCGGTTTTAGGAGAGTCCGACGGTCGGATCTCCGTTACAATTTGAAGTTAATGGTCGAAATTCGCGAACGGTAGCGGCTCGGTGCATTCTATTCTGGCCATTAAATATATATAATGTATATATTATATATATTTCATCGATTTCAATTTAAAACGTATTTTATAAATTCGTTTTAAATTCGATTCCCACTTTCACTTCAGTTTTAAATCAGAATTGAATACTCTTTATCATTATAATATTAAAATGATAATATTTTCAAAACATCAGATTTTGAAATAATTTCCTTTTTGATATTCATTATAAAAATGAAGAAAATCGCTATAAATATCGTTCGTGTTAAAATGGCGTAAATCTAATCAACACGGCTTCACATATTTCAATATTTTCGTGTCCATCCCAAATCGGACATTAAAATCATATTTTAATCCTTTACAGAATATTATTTTAAAATATTCGCTATTTTAAACTATTTCCTTATTTTAAAATATTTATTCCTTTTGAATTGGAATCAGAACCAAACAATTACCATATAATTTATTTATATGGATTTCATACAACACATGTACACAACAATAATGACAAACCATCATCCATCATCCAGAGTGCATTACACAACTGCATAAGCATTAAATATAAATAATTAATGCTTACAACAGTCTGTCAACCAACCGATTGACATACAACTAAACAATTGGGATTAGTGTACGCCAAATATCATCCTAATACCCGTGTGGATTTCAAACAACAAATACTGAATATTATTTGTGTAGTTGGGTGATGTGTAAAATTTATCGTCCCAATCAATATAAGTTAAATGGGTGTACATAAGCAAATCGTCCGATTTGTAAATGAATATTTATTTTCATTTCAGGAGAATTTTATGTCGCTCATATATACATTAAAAATTATATTTTTAATGATAAAATATTTAGTTTAACACTTCACTATTTTCTATAGTTCAAACATTTAATACAAATGATATTTTTATTGTTCAAATATTTTATTCAATACATGAATATTTTATATAGTTCCTTTATACAATAAAAGTGATATTTTTATTGTTCAAATATTTTATTCAACACATGAATATTTTATATATTTCTTTTATACAATAAAAATGATATTTTTATTGTTCAAATATTTTATTCATAATCAATTTTATGACCACAGTCCAAATTTCCGCAATACAATCCAAACAAACAACCATGGATTGTACAATAAATAGTGTCGGGGGCTTCTAATCCCCGTATGCATCCTAATATATATTTAACTGTAAAATAATTAGAGTAAGAATGAGTTCTCACCATCGGGTTCCACTCCGTCATTCTTTATAAGACGGTTGGGATGTGGATTTGTTTCCAGTGCGTAGTGTTCTCCACCGTGATTCCAACGCAATCTGTTTCACGCAGTTTATATTAAAAACCACATTTTTTTTAACAATGCTAAATATATTTTAAAGTTCATATTTTTAAACTTTCCTATATATATATATAAATCATATTTTTATACTATGGTATATGCATATAAAACTCATATTTTTGTATTTTTAAAACCATGCTAATTTTATTTTAAAAATCCTTGCTATTTATATAGTAAAAATCATATTTTTATTTAAACTACTTCATAATAAAAATTACATTTTTAAAACAAATCTATTTATATATCAAAATTTCATTTACTGCTATATATATTTAAAATTACATTTTTATAAACAATGCTATTTTATAACAAAAAACATATTTTTATACAATGCTTTTTCTTATAAAATTCCGATTTTAAACTAATGCTTTTCTAAATTAAAAATCAGATTTCTTTAGCCAAGTTATTTACATAAAAATTCAGCTTTTAAAACAATGTTATTATATCTAAAAATTCAGCTATATATATATATAAAATCATATTTTTATCATTTCTATCTATATAAAAATTTCATTTTTAAAACCACCTTCTTCATATTAAAATTCATATTTAAACAATGCTTTTATATTTTTAAAAATAATGTTATTTATATTTTTAAAAATCATGTTATGTCTATTTTTAAAAATCATGCTATTTATATTTTTAAAACACTTAAAACAATGTTATTTTTAGTAACATTTTTATTCAAAGCTATACATATAATAAAAATTTATATTTTAACAATGCTATAAAATTAAATTAATTAAACTAAAAAATACTCACTGTATAAAATCTGGAACCCTGTCGACCTGGAAAATTGCCAGCGCCATCCACCTCCGATGACCGGACGACCATCGCTACCCTCCACCAGACGCGCCTTGGCAACACCTTCCTGCTTCGGCGACAGCGGCCCACTCGAACCACCACCACGTCTGCAAAGGCCACCCAAACGCAACGCCTTTAAAGCCCCAAATCGAACACGATACTCCCTTAGATCCAATCATCACCGTTAAATAAGTAGAGCTCCATTTACTCTCCAATTTCTATTTTGTATTTTCGAATTTCATTGCTTATCGAGAGAGATTGGAGGAGATTTAAAATCGAACAAAATCGCCCGTTCGTGGATGCTGGAGGCGCGAGATAATATTTGACCACGGGGTTGACTTTTGACTAGGGTTTAGTGTATGGGATATACATATATAATTATTTAATTCGTTTGATTCTTGTTTAATGTCAAAAACTCCAATTTGAACCCAACGAATGTCGCCCCCAGCGAAATACCCCCATTCCAAACAAAATAGGATATGTTTCGTAAGCCAATTCAAATGTTTCGATCAGTTTTTATTTAAGTTAAAATATAAATCAATATATATCAAATTTGAACGTACATTTTAATTTACCAGGTCCACATACTGACTCGAAAAATTCCAAAAAAATAAATCTAGCTATGTTTTGACGATACGATCTTAACAAAATTAATTTCGTTGAATTTGAAGACCGTTTGAAAAATGGTCATTTTCCAGTCGATTAAATTCAAACTGAAAGTACCAAACGCGTTTAAATTCACCACGCTCACATATCAGTTCCAAAATTAAGAAAATTGGAGGATAACAATAATTTGACATTCCGAATCCAACAAAAGTGGTTTCGTCGATAACGGAGGTCGTTTGCAAAATGACTATTTTTAAGGGCTATATATTATATAAAATATATATAAATTCCATAGCGACTATTTCAAATTTTAATCTGGGCATAACTTTTAATTTATATTATGAAATCTGGATTTTTCACATTAGTTAGAAAGATATAATTACACAGATTCAAATATTTCTGGTTTTACTGAAATCCGATTTATTTTGAATTTTGTACATTCATTTGAAATTTAAAATCGAATTTTCAAACTACCGCAACATTTTAGGCTTGTTTTATAATTAAAATAAATTAATTTGTTTTAACTTCGATTTAAATAAATTTTTAGTCGTTATTATTTAAAAATGTTCATTTTAAATATTAAAATCCATTAAAATAGCCAAAATAAAAATTATAAATTGGTTCTTAAAATCCTGGTTATTACAGGAACTAGTGGCGAAGGAGCAGACTGGAGAAAATAGTGGAGGGAATCCTAACAAAAGGAAGTTTAATCCAAATTGAAAAAAACAAGGAAAAAGGAAAATTGGGAGAGGAGAAGTCCCAGGATCGTTACAAAAATTTGATGTGCCACAACTATTGTGACGACCCCAAATCCCGTACTGACGGTGACAAGGGTAATCTTTGGAATATAACACATAAACAGATAATAGCTGAATAGAAATAAATAAATACACTAGATAATGAATAAATAATACACTGGATAAACGTAATCATCAGAGTTACACAGTACACAGGATCATACTTAGTACAAATACAGTTCAGCAATACATAAATGTCTACAGCGGAAAACAAACATAATATGTACAATAGGAGCTGGACATCATAAAAAGAGATAAATGATAGAATCCATCTTCAGCTCCAGCTATCCAGAAAACGCCTACTAAAAACTTGATCACAAGGCTGCCCGTGTATAAAAAGGGGCACCCGAGGTTGCAAGTGAAACAAACTACGAGTCAGTCATGGGACTGGTATAAGAAATCTACTTAACACATTATATAATTTGGCTAATCACAGGACCACGCCACTTTCGCGGAACGGGTTTACTCCATTGGATTGCCAGTGCTTTAAAATAATTAAATCTTTTAAACATCGCAATGCTTTTTATAAAAATGAAGCCGATATAAGACTCAAGTCCCATCACACAATGCAACGCAAACCGGAGGATAGAGTTTTACCTTATGTCGACCAAAATATGCTTGATACGAGCAAAACAAATCATTTGATAATCAGACTCCAACTATAAAATAGTAAGAGAACGATTCCATAGGTATTAACCCCGAAGGCCGAAACCAACATCAGACCAATACCTAGGAAACCATCCATCTTATCTCGTTTACCGTTAGTTTCTAATTTAATACACAATCATAAATATCAATCATAGACGGCATGGGTACCATATATCATGTCGCCATATATATACACAATCAAAACCTCACAATCACGTATTTGGAAATTGGATTTCCGTCATGAACCAAGGCAAAAGATAGTCCTTACCAACTTCGCGACTCTCTAGCCCGAGCCACAGGACCCAGACTCAGGTGGGCCCTTGGGGCGATAGGGCCGGTCCGCCGATGTGGATTAAAATTCATAAACGCTATGTTTCCCCGCCCTTTGGGGCGTAAATGAGCCAACGAATGACTCCATCGGTCCCGGATCGACCGATATAACCGAGGCGCCTCGCAGCAGCAACAACCACATAGGTGAAAATAATATAAATGTCAGCCAGTTTAAGCAGTGACACCACCTCTAACTAGAAAGAAACGCATGTCCTCCCTGAGGTCCTTCCCCCGTTTCTGGTTCATACCGGGGTGTGAGGCTCGCGAATTCACGTTATATACAAAGCTACGCCACACAGGCGGTGCTTTGATCGTCAACCACAAGACTTTGCTTTTCAACAGATGCCTTGATCACTGCATCTTAGCATGCCACACAGGCAATTCACACCATGCAACTGATGACTATCAATCACACAGAATGAATTCCAATGTCAGACACACAGTCCATTTACAAGTCCGTTCTGGGTCTGAACGAAATCATAGGCACTATATGCCTCGCAAACCCATCGATTTCCACGTACGTCTGGACGGTCACCACTCATTATCCATATTTCGGGATGCCTCCCAATCAGGACATCAGTTACCATCCAAACGAGGTGAAGATCTCCGGTCTTCGACCACCGTCTTCATCTTCGATTTCTTATCGTTGATTCAGTTATTCAGAATGAGTTAAAACCGGTCTTTCTGAGCAACTCGCGTATATAATAAACAAATGCTACACAAACACAACATACGCCTTATTTCAATTCATTAGTCACTAACCGTCAATCAGTAAGAGAACGATTTCCCAAATATTAACCTCGAAGGCCGAAACCAACATCAGATCAAAACCCAGGAAAACATTCGACTTAGCCAACCTTTAGTTAGTTTCTAAATTTCATATTCCATATCGTTTATAATATCTTATAAAGATTTATCGCTATTTTTATTTATTTTAAAATAGCCAATTTATTCAAACGACGCTTCGGGCCATAACGCGGCCGTGGCGCTGTTTTTCTTCAGATTTGATTTACACATGTCTGAAAATCTAACCGTTGGATCTTCACAAAATTTATATCATTAGAAATATCTTTTCAAAACGAAACCAACGGTTCAAGTTTGGGAAAATCCGATGGACGGATCTCCCGGTATAATCGTTTGAAGTTTCGATTTTAAAATACGAACTGCAGCGTCGTTATTCGATTTAATTACATATATATAATCGATTCTGGCGCTGTTTTTCTTCATATTTGAATTAAACATTCCAGACAATCCAACCGTTCGATCTTTACAAAGTTGGTATTGTTGGAAAGATATTTCCAAAGCGAACCCAACGGTTTTGGTTTCGGGAAAATCCGATGGTCGGATCTCCCGCACTAATCGTTTGAAATCACGGTTTCAAAACACGAACTGCAGCTTCGTTATTCGATATATTTTAATTATATATATATATAAATATAACCGATTCTTCGATTTCAAAACTATATTCATTTCATACCTTTGACAAAAATGATATTTTTTTATCAAACTAACTTCTATTTTTAACAATTCATGTATATAATTAAAATGTGATTTTTATTGTTAAACAATTTATTTTAAAACACGACTATTTTATATAGTTCATATAGATGGTAAAAATATGATTTTTATTATAAAACATTTTCTTTTAAAACACGACTATTTTATATAGTTCATATAGATGGTAAAAATATGATTTTTATTATAAAACAATTTATTTCAAAACATGAATACCATTCAACACATGAATTTCCATTCAACGAATGAATTTCTATTCAACACATGAAGGTTTTCTATAGTTTATATATATAGATAAAAAGGTGATTTTTAAATTTAAAACACGAATACCATTCAACACATGAATTTCTATTCAATGAATGAATTTCAATTCAACACATGAAGGTTTTCTATAGTTCATATATATATAGATAAAAAGGTGATTTTTATATTTAAAACACGAATACCATTCAACACATGAATTTCTATTCAACGAATGAATTTCAATTCAACACATGAAGGTTTTCTATAGTTTATATATATAGATAAAAAGGTGATTTTTATATTTAAAACACGAATACCATTCAACACATGAATTTCTATTCAACGAATGAATTTCTATTCAACACATGAAGGTTTTCTATATTTTATATATATAGATAAAAAGGTGATTTTTATATTTAAAACACGAATACCATTCAACACATGAATTTCTATTCAACGAATGAATTTCAATTCAACACATGAAGGTTTTCTATAGTTTATATATATAGATAAAAAGGTGATTTTTATATTTAAAACACGAATACCATTCAACACATAAATTTCTATTCAACGAATGAATTTCAATTCAAAACATGAAGGTTTTCTATAGTTTATATATATAGATAAAAAGGTGATTTTTATTGCAAAACAATTTATTTCAAAACATGAATGTCATTAAATAGATGAATTTCTATTCAACGCACGAATACAGTTCAACACATGAAAATAATTCTAACACATGAATATTATTCAAAATTTTGGCAGCATAACGGCAGGGTAGTTAAAACCAGGGCCGTCCCTAGTACGGCTCCTCGCTCTACCTTAAAGCCTCGCAGCTTTTGACAATGGGGATTTCATGCATCTATTTCGCACGCAGGCGGCATGTATATATATTTCATTTCCACAAACTAATCCTATGTGGTTTCAACCAAATAATTATCAACCACAAACGGGTATTTTTCAACCACTATCAATCAATTTCAACCACAAACAATTCTAATCAACCATTCGCTATCAACCAATTTTCACATCAATCACAACCAATAAATATCGTCCATGGTTTGTGGACGAGGGCGTGTGTGTATATATATATATATTTTATATAAGCATTTCACTTCTATTTCAACACATAAATAATTTTTACAACGCATATATAACTTATACATCGAACGTACAACTTATACAACGCTTATACATGAGGTATACAATGCCTATATAAGTCATACATCTACTATATAATTTATACATCGTCGTTTTCCATATCGCCTATAGTTTAGAAATCTCACATTGGGTTCCACTCCACCAAAAATTGCAGAAGGCTCAGAAAAATATGCGGTCTCTTCTAGATTGTAGAAGACGTCCACACGAGTCCACTGTCTCTTGTTTCACTGAATTTCGTCAAGAAACGAAAAAGATATGATTTTTATAGTGAAATCAAAAACCGTAGCGCTTTAAACTGCTATAATATAGTTTATTTAAAATAGGCCGTATACCTCTCTGAAAACGTTCGAACTAGGGTTCGATTTTTGCTTCCAATCCGTAAGGTTGCAGCCCGATTGGATGATACAACATCAAAGACCATCGAACGACGCGCAGATCGAGGTAGGTGGGGCCCCTTGCGACGACGCGATGGAGGAGAAATCTCGCCTGAGGCGGCGCAACTTCCTGGCCCTGGATCTCGACGTACACGAAGCGAGGAGGGGCGAAGGTTGTATGGATTTGAAGAGGGGATGGAGGCGAACAAAAAACCCAACTGGAGGCGGGGCTGAAGATCGACGTGGCGGCGGCAAAATGCTCGGGAAGTTTCAAGCGACTTCCGTCGTTTATCCGGGGGGGGGGGGTGTTCTCAGATTTTTTTTTTTTAATAAATTCTGATCGGCCTGGAGCTTTTAAAAGGGGATTTCTAACACGACCTCCTATCCAAACCCAATGAATGTCGTCCCTAGCGATTTACCCCCATTACGAACACAATGGGGTATGTTTCGTAGGCCCATTCGACTGTTTCAGTCAGTTTTCCTTCAAACTAAAGTATAAAACATTCAACATTCAACTTGAACGTACATTTCATTTTGCCAGGGCCACAAACTGATTCGAAAAATTCTAGAAAAATAAATCTAGCTATGTTTTGACGATACGGTCCCAACAAAACTAGTTTCGTCGAATTCTGAGACCATTTAAAAAATGGCCCATTTCTGGTCGATCCAATTTAACTGTAATTTACCAAAACACGTTTTCCTTTGCCACACTCACATACTAGCTTCAAAAATTATGAAATTTGAAACTTAGCTATAGTTTAACATCCCGGATCCAAAAAAAGTGGTTTCGTCGAATTCCGAGGTCGTTTGCAAAATGGTCATTTTCACGGGCTATATAAACTCCATAGCGACCTTTCAGAAAATTCATTCGGCCATAACTTTTTCTTTCCGCTATGAAACTTCGATTTTTCAGATTCGTTAGAAAGGTATTCACTAACATATTTAAATATTTTTGGTTTCACTCAAATCCGTTTTGTTTTGCACCCGGTACAGTCAGGCGAAGTTTGAATTCAAATTTTGAAACTACCGCGCCATTTCAGGCCTTGTTTATAATTAGAATTAATTATATTCTTTTTCAAATGTCGATTCAAACTTATTTTTCATCGTTATTATTTAAAATATTTATTTTAAATATTTTAAATATTTATTTTAAATATTTAAAATCCACTATTTTAGCCAATTTAATTTTTTTAAATTGGTTCAGATTTTCCGGGTCGTTATAATCTCCCCCACTTAAAACTTTTCGTCCCCGAAAAGGAACAAAGTTGGAAGTGGTTTGATTAATCAACTCTACGTTCGATCTGGCTTCCATTCTCCAACTTTTCAGTTTCTGAGAATTTTCAAATTCTTCAAAAATTTGGCTAACACCCGGAATTTTCGAAAAATTTCGCCATAACCTCCTTTGTACGGGGAGAGGTTTGGAAATTTATTGGGCCATATTAGGTACCCAATAAATCCTATAAAGCATACACATATTTATAGTGATATATTCTGGTGTTTACAGGGGAGCGTGTATAGATAATAACTCCAGAGAATAAATTCTCGTCACCCTGTCAAAGCCTGAGGGAGTGTGTATTTTAATTGCTCCAGAGGATAAATCCTCGTCACCTCGTCCCGTGTGGGAAATAAATAATCCATGTGCCATATCTAATAACTAGAGAGACGTGATTATTGTCAACTCCAGACCCGTGTGGGGTTTTTATTAATCTGGCAATTTATCGTTACAATTTTATATGGACATATCAGTCATCAGTTCAACCTGTAAAATATAGTCATCGCCATACAAGCCTCTCGCTCGTGTGGTAAATCTTCCACCTCGTCACACAAGCTCCAAATACTTATGTGGTATATGATGAAGTATGCCTATCTTCCAGAAGTATGCCATGTAATGTAGTTCAAAATTGATTGTTACTATCCTATGGCGATGTTTATGATTACACACAGAACAACCAGCACTCCGCATCCAATGGCATTCACAGGAGTTGATATAATAATAAAATCGCGCATCCAACTTATTAAGGTTTACCTAGTTGTCGAGCACGCAAATAAAATCTTTACTCAACAGCTAATCCATTTACCTGTTCAAACATATATAATGCACAAGTATATATTTCTATCTATTTTCTAATGTGACGACAAGGAATTTCGCTCGGTCCGAACCAGTCGCTAAACCGATTCAGGCCGTTTGAAACGCCCTTTCGTTTGAGAACACGACAAAACAGAACGCATACAGAAGAACATTTCATTGTATATTACAACAATGCATCAGATTACAAGAATATACAGAGTATAAACAAATGAATATTACACAGAAATATCAGAGATTTAAATTACATTTAAATACATAGCAGCGGAAAATAATACAATACACAACTAGAAGTAGATATACGGATACAAAGCTTTCCGGATATCGTTCCAGCTGTAAACCAGGATCCTGTGAATATAAATCTGCAAAACCAAAACTACTAGCTGCCCGTGTCGAAAATAGGGGCACCCAGAGTTTAGGTTAAAACAATAAACTCCAGGTCAGTCATGTGACTGATGTGAGAACTAAAACAGTTATAAATCTTTATTTTAAAGTTGGGTAAATCAAGGGACCACGCCGTATAACACGGAACGGGTTTCCTCCCAAGAATACCAGTGCATAAAACAAACATCGCAATGCTAAATAAAGAAAAATGAAGCTGTTATAAGACCCAGGTCCTATCACACAATGCAACGCAAGCCGGGGGATAGGGTTTTCCCTTATAACAGCCAAAGAATGCTTGATACGTCTTAAAACAAATCATTTGATACTATTATAAGTGCGTAGTGTATAAAACAACTTCAAATCATAAGTATCAATCATAGGCGGCATGGGTACCATATATCATGTCGCCATATATAGGTTTACAAATAAAACCGCAAATGTCACGTATTTGGAAATTGGATTTCCATCTATGAACCGAGGCAAAAGATAGTCCTCAACCGATTCGAGACAATCTAGCCCATGTCTCAGGATCCGAACGCATCAACCCTTTAGATCGTCAGGGCCGGTCCACCGATGTGGATTATTATGCCTGAACAATACGTCTCTCCGCCCTATGGGGCGTAAGTCTGGTCCGTCAGCCGACCAGAATGCATTCGGCCGAAACCGATATAACCGAGGCGCCTCGCAACCGCAACAACCACATAAGTCAAACTCGTCAGGGCGTGTAAAACCACTGACGCCACTTCTAGCTAGAAAGAAACGCAAGTCCTCCCTGATGTCCTCTCCCGTTTTTGGTTCATACCGGGTGTGAAACACGCGAGGTAAACGTTACACAAAGCTACGCCACAAAGGCCGTGCTTTGATCATCAACCACAAGACTTTGCTTTTCAACAGAAGCCTTGATCATTTGCATCTTAGCATGCCACACAGGCAAGCCATCCTATGCAACCGATATCAGTCACACAGAATGAAATCCGATGTCAGACACACAGTCCATTTACAAGTCCGTTCTGGGTCTGAACGAAACCGGAGGCACCTAGTACCCCGCATATCCATCGATCTCCAAGCACGTCTGGACGATCACTAACTGTTTCCATCTTCTTGGGTGTACAGCCCAATCAAGATCATCAGTTATCACCCAAACGACGTGAAGACCTCCGGTCTTCGACCATCGTCTTCATCTTCGACTTATCGTCGTATCAGTTATTCAGAATGGGATAAACCCGGTCTTTCCGAATAACTCGCGTATATATTATAAAAGTGTTACACAAACACAACATACGCCTCATTCCAACTCATTAGTCATTAACCGTAAATTAATCAAGAGAATAATTCCCCAAATATTAACCCCGAAGGCCGAAACCAACATCAGATCAATATCCAGAAAACCATTCTACTTAGCTAACCGACAGTTAGTTTCTAAATTTCACGTTCAAATCTAATTAAAGATTTAACTATCGCCTGGAGCAAAACTGGTGATACTCCATTCTCGATCTTTTCAATCTAATTAAAGATTCATTAAAACTCCACTTAGTTTTAATCTGTGACTGGGTTAAAGAATCAGTGTCATTTAAAACACGGTTCACGATAAACCCAAAGTCACATCCCATTAATTATCGGATTAAAGAACAAGTGTTATTTAAAACACTGTTCACGATAAAACCCAAAAATCAATATCCATTCAATTCCAATTAAATATTATTTAATTGGTACACTTCATTAAATCTAAATAAAAAGATTTAATCTTTTCTCAACTGGGTTCAAGAACAGTGTTAGTGAAGACACCATTCACGACAAACCCAAATCACATTCATTAATTATCGGGTTAAAGAACAAGTGTTATTTAAAACACTGTTCACGATAAACCCAAAAATCAATATCAATTCAATTCCAATTAAATATTATTTAATTGGTACACTTCATTAAATCTAAATAAAAAGATTTAATCTTTTCTCAACTGGGTTCAAGAACAGTGTTAGTGAAGACACCATTCACGACAAACCCAAATCACATTCATTAATTATCGGGTTAAAGAACAAGTGTTATTTAAAACACTGTTCACGATAAACCCAAAAATCAATATCAATTCAATTCCAATTAAATATTATTTAATTGGTACACTTCATTAAATCTAAATAAAAAGATTTAATCTTTTCTCAACTGGGTTCAAGAACAGTGTTAGTGAAGACACCATTCACGACAAACCCAAATCACATTCATTAATTTTCGGGTTAAAGAACAAGTGTTATTTAAAACACTGTTCACGATAAACCCAAAAATCAATATCAATTCAATTCCAATTAAATATTATTTAATTGGTACACTTCATTAAATCTAAATAAAAAGATTTAATCTTTTCTCAACTGGGTTCAAGAACAGTGTTAGTGAAGACACCATTCACGACAAACCCAAATCACATTTGATATTCAATATAAGGCTCTGAATAGAAAATATATCGGCTTATATTCAATATCAAATTCTACGATTAACAAATGTCGTATTGGAAATAACGATATAAATATATATCTTTCAAATTTCCGTAACAACATCCGTATAATCACAAATTCCAACATCGAAATATTCCGAAGACAATTTCGATTCAAATCCACTCCAATGCAATCATTGGAAATTTTGGTTATTTTCAAAACCCTTTTCAAATTCAATTTATTTATTTAAAAATAAATAGAATTATAATTCTAGTTCAAAACTAGTTCATTTCGATAAAAATCTATTTTTATCTTTTCAAATAGGGAGTTTTTCATCCCAATTCTTTCTAAATCATTTCTTATGATTTTACACAAATTATTACTATTTTTAATAATTTTATCAAGGCCCGTACAGTCGATTTCCAACAATGGCCATCGAACTGCACTTACAGCGACCTTTTTCGAATTTGATTTGGACGTATCTCCAAATCCAACCGTTAGATTTCAAATTTCTAATATTCGTTAGAAAGCTCTTTTCGATACGAACCCAACGGTTCCGGTTTTAGGAGAATCCGACGGTCGGATCTCCCGTAATGTCCGTTTGAAATAAATGGTCGAAATTCGCGAACTGCCGCGGCGCGTTCTATTCAGGCCATTATATTATATATATAATATATATAATATATATTTCGTCGATTTCTATTTAAAACGAATTATATAAATAGTTTTAAAATCGTTTCAAAAGCTATTTCAACTTCCATTTCAATTCAAAGCAAAATTGAATTCTTCTTTATAAATTCGTTTCAAAATTCATTTCTATTCAATTCAAATTTCAATTCAATTTGAATTCATTTTCAATTCAATTCATTTCGAAATCGTTTTCAATTCAATTCATTTCGAAATCGTTTTCAATTCAATTCATTTCGAAATCGTTTTCAATTCAATTCATTTCGAAATCGTTTTCAATTCAATTCATTTCGAAATCGTTTTCAATTCAATTCATTTCGAAATCATTTTCAATTCAATTCATTTCGAAATCGTTTTCAGTTCAATTCATTTTGAAATCGTTTTCAGTTCAATTCATTTCGAAATCGTTTTCAATTCAATTCATTTCGAAATCGTTTTCAATTCAATTCATTTCGAAATCGTTTTCAGTTCAATTCATTTCGAAATCGTTTTCAGTTCAATTCATTTCGAAATCGTTTTCAATTCAATTCATTTCGAAATCGTTTTAGTTCAATTCATTTCGAAATCGTTTTCAATCGATATAAATATCGTTCACGTCAAAATGGCGTCAATCTAATCATCACGGCTTCACATATTTCTATTTTCAAATATTCTATTTCAAATATTTCTATTATCAAAATCTTTGTTATTATCAAAATATTCTTTATTTTCACGATTGGAATGAGGCCCAATCAACTACCATATAAAGTTAATTATATGGATTTTCATACAACACATGTATATAATAGCAACGATAAATAATCAACCATCAACCAAAGTGCACTACACTGTATAAGCATCAAATATAGATATCTAATGCTTATAACAGCCTGTCAATCAATCGATCGACATATTTAATCAATCAGGATGAGTGAACTTCAAATTTCATCCCAACACCCGTGTGGGGTTTCAAACAATCAAACACATATTTTATTTGTGCAGTTGGGCGATGTGTAAAATTTATCGTCCCAATCAATGTCATTCAAATAGGTGTACATAAACAAACCGTTCGGTTTATAAATGAATATTTTATTTTATTCACTTCACGTTAAAAATTATATTTTTAACGATAAAACATTTTATTTCAACCTATGAATTTCTATTCAATTCATTTACACAATAAAATGATATTTTTATTTTTCTAACATATTTTAGAAAATTTCGGCGGCATAACGGCACGATACTAGAAACGGGACAAGGCCTAGCCTAATCCCCGGTCTAGTGAAGGCCCACGCCATTCACACATCAATCAAATTCACTTTCGTTATGTAAACCACCAAATTTGGAGTAAGAGTCTAACCTAGCCTTACTCCTACGCCTTATAACGGCGCACGTCTAATCCTAACCAATTTATCGATTCGATTTTTCACATCACAAACCACATTCAAACCAATATCGCAATCAATCACCAAACAATCAAACAAACAAGTCCATGGTCTGTGGACGATTGTGTCGGGTGCTACTAAGCACCGTCTGCATCCTAGTATATATATATATAACTAGAAAAATAAATTGAAAGGTGAGAAATTCTCACATATAGCTATCCTAGCTCCACGGCTCTTCATTTGCAGAAGTCTTCGTCGTTTCGCCTTTTTGTCACCTTCGTTGCTGCTTTCACTACATACGTAAAAATCACATTTTTATTCCGATGTTCAATATATAAAAATCAAATTTTTATTTCAAAGTTCAATATATAAAAATCGAATTTTTATTTCAAAGTTCAATATATAAAAATCGAATTTTTATTTCAAAGTTCAATATATAAAAAACGAATTTTTAGTTCAAAGTTCAATATATAAAAATCGAATTTTTAGTTCAAAGTTCAATATATAAAAATCGAATTTTTAGTTCAAAGTTCAATATATAAAAATCGAATTTTTAGTTCAAAGTTCAATATATAAAAATCGAAATTTTTAGTTCAAAGTTCAATATATAAAAATCGAATTTTTATTTCAAAGTTCAATATATAAAAATCGAATTTTTAGTTCAAAGTTCAATATATAAAAATCGAATTTTTAGTTCAAAGTTCAATATATAAAAATCGAATTTTTATTTCAAAGTTCAATATATAAAAATCGAATTTTTATTTCAAAGTTCAATATATAAAAATCGAATTTTTATTTCAAAGTTCAATATATAAAAAACGAATTTTTAGTTCAAAGTTCAATATATAAAAATCGAATTTTTAGTTCAAAGTTCAATATATAAAAATCGAATTTTTAGTTCAAAGTTCAATATATAAAAATCGAATTTTTAGTTCAAAGTTCAATATATAAAAATCGAATTTTTAGTTCAAAGTTCAATATATAAAAATCGAAATTTTTAGTTCAAAGTTCAATATATAAAAATCGAATTTTTATTTCAAAGTTCAATATATAAAAATCGAATTTTTATTAATATTGATTTCGCCTTTTCCATTTCAAAGATCTAATCTTTTCTTTTACTTTTTAAAGTTTAAATCTTTTACCTATTTAAAGTTTTTACTTTTAAACAAAATCAGTTTTTATATTTTTTTTATAAAATTTCAGTTTTTATACTTAAAATAAAAATCAGTTTTATACTTAAACTAAAAATCAGTTTTATACTTAAAATAAAAATCAGTTTTATACTTAAAATAAAAATCAGTTTTAAACCTAAAATAAAATTCTGTTCTAAACCTGAAATCGAAATTAAAATAAAAATAAAATACAATAAATACTTACAGTTGCTTTTCTTAGGGTTTTATTTCGCCGGAAGGGTTGAGCGCTGTTGCTGGTGGTCGTGAGGGAGTTCACCGGAGCAGTGGGGGCGCACGCAGGCCAGGGGAGGAGGCAGGTGCAGCGGCGGGTCCCGTTCGTCATGCGGTGGCGGTTTGGGGTGTTGAGGTTCTGTCTTCGATTTTAGGAAGGGGGGGGGGGTCGGTTGCGAGATGGGGGGGGGGGTCGATCTCGTTCGCGAGGGAAGGGGGGGTTTTCCGAGGTGGCGCCCCACCTCTGTGGAGGCGGCGGCGACTGATCGGGGGGGGGGGGGGCGCTCCTCCGATCCTCCCCGCTTTTCTCTTTTTTTTTTTTTATTAAAAAACTGAATTCGATTAATGAAGGGAAAAAGTGGGGGGGGGGCATCGGTTATTAGGAGAGGAAGGTTTTTTATTATTATTATTATTATTATTATTATTATTATTATTATATTTGGCAAAAAGGTTGACTTTTACATATGACCTCGAAACGAGGTCCACCGCCTGTCGTCCATAGCGTTTCACCCCCATTCCGAACACAATGAGATATGTATCGCAAGCTGATTCGATTGTTATAATCAGTTTCCTTTTGAATTTACATTTAAATCATCATATTGAATTTTAAACGTGCATTTCAAATTACCGGGGTCACATACGAACTTTAAAAATTCCAGAAAAATATTTTCTAGCTTCGTATTGACGATACGGTCCTAACAAAACTAGTTTCGTCGAATTCTGAGACCGTTGGAAAAATGGCCATTTTCCAGTCGATTAAAATCAACTGAAACTGGTCAAACGCGTTTTCCTTTGCCACGCTCACATATTGATTCGAAAAATTATGAAATTTGGAATCTAGCAATAACTTAACATCACGGACCCAACAAAACTGGTTTCGTCGAAATCCGAGGTCGTTTGCAAAATTGCTATTTTTAAGGGCCTTATATATATAAAAATATATATAAATTCCACAGCGACTATTTCTAATTTTCAACTGGACATATCTTATCATTTCTAAGATGAAATCTCAGTTTGTTAACTTCGTTACAAAGATATAGTTATACAGATTCAAATATTTCTTGTTTCGTTCAATTCTGACTTATATTGAATTCTGTATATTCATTTGAAATTAGAAATCGAATTTTCGAACTACCGCGCCATTTTCAATTCCTTTTATAATTATATATAATTATAATATATTCTAACGACGACGTATATAATATATACGTTCGAATTATATTCAAAATAAATTTCTCGTCGATATGATTTAAAATAATCTATTTTAAATATTCAAAATTCGCTAAAATTGCCAAAATAAAAATTTTAAACTGGCCCAGAATTTGCGGGTTGTTACAATCTCCCCCACTTAAAACTTTTCGTCCCCGAAAAGGAACAAAGTCGAAAGTGGTTTGATTATTGAGCTCTACGCTCGGTCTGGCTTTCGTTCTCCAACTTTTCAGTTTCTGAGAATTTTCAAAACTTCAAAAATTTGGCTAACACCCTAAATTTTCGAAAAATTTCGCCATAACCTCCCCTGCACCGGGAGCATCGGGGAATTTCAAATAGCTTCCCCGGTCCTTCAGATCTCAAAAAGAAAAAGAAAAAGCCAAGCGGCTAGCCAATAGGCTCACAAAATCATCATCACCCAAACAAAACAGGAAATTATGTAGTAAACATGTACCTATTCGTCGGGCAAACAAATTTTACTCTCTGCTCTAGCCTCCTTGCTATGACCTGTTCAATGATATATATGTATATGCAAGCAAATGCGACCAATTTTCAATACAGTTCAATATTTGATACAGTTAGGCTAATTGGTTAAAAATTAGCAAACAAATAAACAAACAACACAAACATCAATCAATTTGTGAATTAGAGATTCAAATTCATAATTTTGATACATATACAAAAATCATGTTTTTGATGCCAAATCACAACAATGTATTCTAGCTATATTAGTTTTGGTTCTCACACCAGTCTAATGGAAATATATAGAAAATCACACCTTCGTCACTCGAATATAAGTGCTAGTAACGCTGCAGCATTATCAGAACCATTCCCGGGCAACTAGAGTGTGATGCTATATCTATCCAATATATTAAAACTTTGAATACACGCGGATCAAACGCATACGCAAAATCTTTATATACTGGACTGTCCAACTCAATATAAATAGATAATCAGATACGAATAATTGATTTAAATTTTCAAAACAAAATTTGTTTTCACTTTAAAAATTTACTATTCACACTCGTTCTAGGATACTACTGATCCCATCTCTAACGAGTCATTCTAATTGGATATTACTAATCCAATATCTGATGAATTCTTTCGTATGTTTCTAATGTGCCTTGTTCTCTGCTTTGTAAACCAAAGCTCTGATACCAACTGTGACGGCAAGGAATTTCGCTCGGTCCGAACCAGTCGCTAAACCGATTCAGGCCGTTTGAAACGCCCTTTCGTTTGAGAACACGACAAAACAGAACGCATACAGAAGAACATTTCATTGTATATTACAACAATGCATCAGATTACAAGAATATACAGAGTATAAACAAATGAATATTACACAGAAATATCAGAGATTTAAATTACATTTAAATACATAGCAGCGGAAAATAATACAATACACAACTAGAAGTAGATATACGGATACAAAGCTTTCCGGATATCGTTCCAGCTGTAAACCAGGATCCTGTGAATATAAATCTGCAAAACCAAAACTACTAGCTGCCCGTGTCGAAAATAGGGGCACCCAGAGTTTAGGTTAAAACAATAAACTCCAGGTCAGTCATGTGACTGGTGTGAGAACTAAAACAGTTATAAATCTTTATTTTAAAGTTGGGTAAATCAAGGGACCACGCCGTATAACACGGAACGGGTTTCCTCCCAAGAATACCAGTGCATAAAACAAACATCGCAATGCTAAATAAAGAAAAATGAAGCTGTTATAAGACCCAGGTCCTATCACACAATGCAACGCAAGCCGGGGGATAGGGTTTTCCCTTATAACAGCCAAAGAATGCTTGATACGTCTTAAAACAAATCATTTGATACTATTATAAGTGCGTAGTGTATAAAACAACTTCAAATCATAAGTATCAATCATAGGCGGCATGGGTACCATATATCATGTCGCCATATATAGGTTTACAAATAAAACCGCAAATGTCACGTATTTGGAAATTGGATTTCCATCTATGAACCGAGGCAAAAGATAGTCCTCAACCGATTCGAGACAATCTAGCCCATGTCTCAGGATCCGAACGCATCAACCCTTTAGATCGTCAGGGCCGGTCCACCGATGTGGATTATTATGCCTGAACAATACGTCTCTCCGCCCTATGGGGCGTAAGTCTGGTCCGTCAGCCGACCAGAATGCATTCGGCCGAAACCGATATAACCGAGGCGCCTCGCAACCGCAACAACCACATAAGTCAAACTCGTCAGGGCGTGTAAAACCACTGACGCCACTTCTAGCTAGAAAGAAACGCAAGTCCTCCCTGATGTCCTCTCCCGTTTTTGGTTCATACCGGGTGTGAAACACGCGAGGTAAACGTTACACAAAGCTACGCCACAAAGGCCGTGCTTTGATCATCAACCACAAGACTTTGCTTTTCAACAGAAGCCTTGATCATTTGCATCTTAGCATGCCACACAGGCAAGCCATCCTATGCAACCGATATCAGTCACACAGAATGAAATCCGATGTCAGACACACAGTCCATTTACAAGTCCGTTCTGGGTCTGAACGAAACCGGAGGCACCTAGTACCCCGCATATCCATCGATCTCCAAGCACGTCTGGACGATCACTAACTGTTTCCATCTTCTTGGGTGTACAGCCCAATCAAGATCATCAGTTATCACCCAAACGACGTGAAGACCTCCGGTCTTCGACCATCGTCTTCATCTTCGACTTATCGTCGTATCAGTTATTCAGAATGGGATAAACCCGGTCTTTCCGAATAACTCGCGTATATATTATAAAAGTGTTACACAAACACAACATACGCCTCATTCCAACTCATTAGTCATTAACCGTAAATTAATCAAGAGAATAATTCCCCAAATATTAACCCCGAAGGCCGAAACCAACATCAGATCAATATCCAGAAAACCATTCTACTTAGCTAACCGACAGTTAGTTTCTAAATTTCACGTTCAAATCTAATTAAAGATTTAACTATCGCCTGGAGCAAAACTGGTGATACTCCATTCTCGATCTTTTCAATCTAATTAAAGATTCATTAAAACTCCACTTAGTTTTAATCTGTGACTGGGTTAAAGAATCAGTGTCATTTAAAACACGGTTCACGATAAACCCAAAGTCACATCCCATTAATTATCGGATTAAAGAACAAGTGTTATTTAAAACACTGTTCACGATAAAACCCAAAAATCAATATCCATTCAATTCCAATTAAATATTATTTAATTGGTACACTTCATTAAATCTAAATAAAAAGATTTAATCTTTTCTCAACTGGGTTCAAGAACAGTGTTAGTGAAGACACCATTCACGACAAACCCAAATCACATTCATTAATTATCGGGTTAAAGAACAAGTGTTATTTAAAACACTGTTCACGATAAACCCAAAAATCAATATCAATTCAATTCCAATTAAATATTATTTAATTGGTACACTTCATTAAATCTAAATAAAAAGATTTAATCTTTTCTCAACTGGGTTCAAGAACAGTGTTAGTGAAGACACCATTCACGACAAACCCAAATCACATTCATTAATTATCGGGTTAAAGAACAAGTGTTATTTAAAACACTGTTCACGATAAACCCAAAAATCAATATCAATTCAATTCCAATTAAATATTATTTAATTGGTACACTTCATTAAATCTAAATAAAAAGATTTAATCTTTTCTCAACTGGGTTCAAGAACAGTGTTAGTGAAGACACCATTCACGACAAACCCAAATCACATTCATTAATTTTCGGGTTAAAGAACAAGTGTTATTTAAAACACTGTTCACGATAAACCCAAAAATCAATATCAATTCAATTCCAATTAAATATTATTTAATTGGTACACTTCATTAAATCTAAATAAAAAGATTTAATCTTTTCTCAACTGGGTTCAAGAACAGTGTTAGTGAAGACACCATTCACGACAAACCCAAATCACATTTGATATTCAATATAAGGCTCTGAATAGAAAATATATCGGCTTATATTCAATATCAAATTCTACGATTAACAAATGTCGTATTGGAAATAACGATATAAATATATATCTTTCAAATTTCCGTAACAACATCCGTATAATCACAAATTCCAACATCGAAATATTCCGAAGACAATTTCGATTCAAATCCACTCCAATGCAATCATTGGAAATTTTGGTTATTTTCAAAACCCTTTTCAAATTCAATTTATTTATTTAAAAATAAATAGAATTATAATTCTAGTTCAAAACTAGTTCATTTCGATAAAAATCTATTTTTATCTTTTCAAATAGGGAGTTTTTCATCCCAATTCTTTCTAAATCATTTCTTATGATTTTACACAAATTATTACTATTTTTAATAATTTTATCAAGGCCCGTACAGTCGATTTCCAACAATGGCCATCGAACTGCACTTACAGCGACCTTTTTCGAATTTGATTTGGACGTATCTCCAAATCCAACCGTTAGATTTCAAATTTCTAATATTCATTAGAAAGCTCTTTTCGATACGAACCCAACGGTTCCGGTTTTAGGAGAATCCGACGGTCGGATCTCCCGTAATGTCCGTTTGAAATAAATGGTCGAAATTCGCGAACTGCCGCGGCGCGGTGCGTTCTATTCAGGCCATTATATTATATATATAATATATATAATATATATTTCGTCGATTTCTATTTAAAACGAATTATATAAATAGTTTTAAAATCGTTTCAAAAGCTATTTCAACTTCCATTTCAATTCAAAGCAAAATTGAATTCTTCTTTATAAATTCGTTTCAAAATTCATTTCTATTCAATTCAAATTTCAATTCAATTTGAATTCATTTTCAATTCAATTCATTTCGAAATCGTTTTCAATTCAATTCATTTCGAAATCGTTTTCAATTCAATTCATTTCGAAATCGTTTTCAATTCAATTCATTTCGAAATCGTTTTCAATTCAATTCATTTCGAAATCGTTTTCAATTCAATTCATTTCGAAATCGTTTTCAATTCAATTCATTTCGAAATCGTTTTCAGTTCAATTCATTTCGAAATCGTTTTCAGTTCAATTCATTTCGAAATCGTTTTCAATTCAATTCATTTCGAAATCGTTTTCAATTCAATTCATTTCGAAATCGTTTTCAATTCAATTCATTTCGAAATCGTTTTCAGTTCAATTCATTTCGAAATCGTTTTCAGTTCAATTCATTTCGAAATCGTTTTCAATTCAATTCATTTCGAAATCGTTTTAGTTCAATTCATTTCGAAATCGTTTTCAATCGATATAAATATCGTTCACGTCAAAATGGCGTCAATCTAATCATCACGGCTTCACATATTTCTATTTTCAAATATTCTATTTCAAATATTTCTATTATCAAAATCTTTGTTATTATCAAAATATTCTTTATTTTCACGATTGGAATGAGGCCCAATCAACTACCATATAAAGTTAATTATATGGATTTTCATACAACACATGTATATAATAGCAACGATAAATAATCAACCATCAACCAAAGTGCACTACACTGTATAAGCATCAAATATAGATATCTAATGCTTATAACAGCCTGTCAATCAATCGATCGACATATTTAATCAATCAGGATGAGTGAACTTCAAATTTCATCCCAACACCCGTGTGGGGTTTCAAACAATCAAACACATATTTTATTTGTGCAGTTGGGCGATGTGTAAAATTTATCGTCCCAATCAATGTCATTCAAATAGGTGTACATAAACAAACCGTTCGGTTTATAAATGAATATTTTATTTTATTCACTTCACGTTAAAAATTATATTTTTAACGATAAAACATTTTATTTCAACCTATGAATTTCTATTCAATTCATTTACACAATAAAATGATATTTTTATTTTTCTAACATATTTTAGAAAATTTCGGCGGCATAACGGCACGATACTAGAAACGGGACAAGGCCTAGCCTAATCCCCGGTCTAGTGAAGGCCCACGCCATTCACACATCAATCAAATTCACTTTCGTTATGTAAACCACCAAATTTGGAGTAAGAGTCTAACCTAGCCTTACTCCTACGCCTTATAACGGCGCACGTCTAATCCTAACCAATTTATCGATTCGATTTTTCACATCACAAACCACATTCAAACCAATATCGCAATCAATCACCAAACAATCAAACAAACAAGTCCATGGTCTGTGGACGATTGTGTCGGGTGCTACTAAGCACCGTCTGCATCCTAGTATATATATATATAACTAGAAAAATAAATTGAAAGGTGAGAAATTCTCACATATAGCTATCCTAGCTCCACGGCTCTTCATTTGCAGAAGTCTTCGTCGTTTCGCCTTTTTGTCACCTTCGTTGCTGCTTTCACTACATACGTAAAAATCACATTTTTATTCCGATGTTCAATATATAAAAATCAAATTTTTATTTCAAAGTTCAATATATAAAAATCGAATTTTTATTTCAAAGTTCAATATATAAAAATCGAATTTTTATTTCAAAGTTCAATATATAAAAAACGAATTTTTAGTTCAAAGTTCAATATATAAAAATCGAATTTTTAGTTCAAAGTTCAATATATAAAAATCGAATTTTTAGTTCAAAGTTCAATATATAAAAATCGAATTTTTAGTTCAAAGTTCAATATATAAAAATCGAATTTTTAGTTCAAAGTTCAATATATAAAAATCGAAATTTTTAGTTCAAAGTTCAATATATAAAAATCGAATTTTTATTTCAAAGTTCAATATATAAAAATCGAATTTTTAGTTCAAAGTTCAATGTATAAAAATCGAATTTTTAGTTCAAAGTTCAATATATAAAAATCGAATTTTTATTTCAAAGTTCAATATATAAAAATCGAATTTTTATTTCAAAGTTCAATATATAAAAATCGAATTTTTATTTCAAAGTTCAATATATAAAAAACGAATTTTTAGTTCAAAGTTCAATATATAAAAATCGAATTTTTAGTTCAAAGTTCAATATATAAAAATCGAATTTTTAGTTCAAAGTTCAATATATAAAAATCGAATTTTTAGTTCAAAGTTCAATATATAAAAATCGAAATTTTTAGTTCAAAGTTCAATATATAAAAATCGAATTTTTATTTCAAAGTTCAATATATAAAAATCGAATTTTTATTAATATTGATTTCGCCTTTTCCATTTCAAAGATCTAATCTTTTCTTTTACTTTTTAAAGTTTAAATCTTTTACCTATTTAAAGTTTTTACTTTTAAACAAAATCAGTTTTTATATTTTTTTTATAAAATTTCAGTTTTTATACTTAAAATAAAAATCAGTTTTATACTTAAACTAAAAATCAGTTTTATACTTAAAATAAAAATCAGTTTTATACTTAAAATAAAAATCAGTTTTAAACCTAAAATAAAATTCTGTTCTAAACCTGAAATCGAAATTAAAATAAAAATAAAATACAATAAATACTTACAGTTGCTTTTCTTAGGGTTTTATTTCGCCGGAAGGGTTGAGCGCTGTTGCTGGTGGTCGTGAGGGAGTTCACCGGAGCAGTGGGGGCGCACGCAGGCCAGGGGAGGAGGCAGGTGCAGCGGCGGGTCCCGTTCGTCATGCGGTGGCGGTTTGGGGTGTTGAGGTTCTGTCTTCGATTTTAGGAAGGGGGGGGGGGGTCGGTTGCGAGATGGGGGGGGGGGGTCGATCTCGTTCGCGAGGGAAGGGGGGGTTTTCCGAGGTGGCGCCCCACCTCTGTGGAGGCGGCGGCGACTGATCGGGGGGGGGGGGGGGCGCTCCTCCGATCCTCCCCGCTTTTCTCTTTTTTTTTTTTTATTAAAAAACTGAATTCGATTAATGAAGGGAAAAAGTGGGGGGGGGGGCCATCGGTTATTAGGAGAGGAAGGTTTATTATTATTATTATTATTATTATTATATTTGGCAAAAAGGTTGACTTTTACATATGACCTCGAAACGAGGTCCACCGCCTGTCGTCCATAGCGTTTCACCCCCATTCCGAACACAATGAGATATGTATCGCAAGCTGATTCGATTGTTATAATCAGTTTCCTTTTGAATTTACATTTAAATCATCATATTGAATTTTAAACGTGCATTTCAAATTACCGGGGTCACATACGAACTTTAAAAATTCCAGAAAAATATTTTCTAGCTTCGTATTGACGATACGGTTCTAACAAAACTAGTTTCGTCGAATTCTGAGACCGTTGGAAAAATGGCCATTTTCCAGTCGATTAAAATCAACTGAAACTGGTCAAACGCGTTTTCCTTTGCCACGTTCACATATTGATTCGAAAAATTATGAAATTTGGAATCTAGCAATAACTTAACATCACGGACCCAACAAAACTGGTTTCGTCGAAATCCGAGGTCGTTTGCAAAATTGCTATTTTTAAGGGCCTTATATATATAAAAATATATATAAATTCCACAGCGACTATTTCTAATTTTCAACTGGACATATCTTATCATTTCTAAGATGAAATCTCAGTTTGTTAACTTCGTTACAAAGATATAGTTATACAGATTCAAATATTTCTTGTTTCGTTCAATTCTGACTTATATTGAATTCTGTATATTCATTTGAAATTAGAAATCGAATTTTCGAACTACCGCGCCATTTTCAATTCCTTTTATAATTATATATAATTATAATATATTCTAACGACGACGTATATAATATATACGTTCGAATTATATTCAAAATAAATTTCTCGTCGATATGATTTAAAATAATCTATTTTAAATATTCAAAATTCGCTAAAATTGCCAAAATAAAAATTTTAAACTGGCCCAGAATTTGCGGGTTGTTACATCTAATCAGTTCAATGTGTGAGTTAATCGAATAAATCCTACCATTCATTCTCTTATTAATTAAATTAACTATCGTTTCAATAATTTAATTAATCTAATTTACTATCACACAACACAAACAACAATCAAATTGTTTTTAACTTTTCAAAAATATACTAATCAATTTCTATACTCTTTTAAAATCATTCAGACTATAAAATTAACAATGCACATCCATGGAAAGAAAATAACAACAGAGTGGAGAACTAATTGGTAATGCAAAGTATGGTAATGTACCTTGCACCGGAGTCAATCAGAGATATCCACTCGACACTTAGGATAGGCTTTCTGGATGCTCTCCTCAGTTTACCAAGTACAATCTCGCGGATCTCCACTCCATTGCACTTTGACTAAGTGAACCTTCTTGTTCCTCAGATCTTTGGTTTCTTTGCCGATAATCTTTGGCGGCTCTCTTCTCACAGCCAATTCTGGAGTAATTTCAATATTCTGTTGAGCCGCTTCTTCCACGATCAAGTCTGGATCATGAACGTGCTTTCGAAGTTGAGATATGTGAAATACATCATGTACTCCCGGCAACCAATCAGGCAATTTAACCCTATAAGCGAGAGTTCCAATCGGTTCAAGAATAGGAAACGGACCAATGAATTTGGGCGCCAATTTCCCTGTTTTACCGAACCGGATAACTCCTCTCATTGGCGATACTTTCAAATATACATAGTCGCCAACAGCAAATGATATATCTCTTCTTCTCTTATCGGCATAACTCTTTTGTCGGCTTTGAGCGGCGAGTAATCGTTTTTTAATAAAATCGACTTTGTCGGCAGCTTCTCGGATCATATCTGGCCCCAACACAAGCCTATTTCTAGGTTCAACCCAACAAGTAGGAGATTGGCACAGTCTACCATACAATGCTTCGAATGGTGACATTGTCAGGCTCGCCTGGTAGTTGTTGTTATAAGAGAATTCAGCCAAATGTAGATGGTCTTCCCATGATCCACCGAAATCTAGAACACAAGCCCGCAATAGATCTTCTAGTATACGATTCACCCTCTTAGTCTGAACATCTGTCTCTGGATGATAGGCGGTGCTTAGATTCAGCTTTGTTCCTAGTTCTACTTGAAACGCCTCCCAGAATTTACCAGTAAATATCGGGTCTCTAACACTGACTATACTGAGCGGCACTCCATGTAGTCTAACAATTTCCTTGAAGTATATCTGCGCCAGACTCTGAGCAGTTCTGTTTGATCTAACAGGTATGAAATGGGCGGTCTTCGTGAAGCGATCTACGATCACCCAAATACTGTCATTTCCTTTTCTGGTTCTGGGCAAACCATCTATGAAGTCCATGGAAATATGTTCCCACTTCCAACCAGGAACGTCCAGCGGTTGTAACAATCCAGCCAGTTTTTGTTGGTCGCTTTTGACTAGCTGGCAAATAGGGCATCAACTAACATATAAAGAAATGTCCCTCTTCATCGACTTCCACCAGAAAGTGCGTTTGATGTCATTATACATTTTGCTTACTCCCGGGTGGATACTAAGTTTTGACTTGTGGCATTCATCCAGTACTTCCTTTCGGAGCTCAGCAATGTTAGGAACACAAATTCGACCTTTCAGCCTTAGAATCCCCTAATTATCAACTTGAAAACTCGAGGGTTCGCCTTTCTGAATTATCTCTCTGATCTTTTGAATGAAGTGATCATCCTTCTGAAGAGAAGATATTTCATCTATCAATGAAGTCGTGATTATAAAACTGGCGATCATTTCATTCTTTCGGCTTAACGCATCAGCCACGACATTAGCTTTCCCTGGAGTATATAAAATCTCAAAATCATATGCTGCAAGGAACTCTAGCCAACATTGCTGCCTCAGATTCAAGTCTTTCTGGGTGAACAGATACTTTAACGACTGATGATCTGTAAACAGTTCAAATTTCTCACCCAGAAGATAGTGCCTCCAGATTTTCAAAGAGAATACTATAGCCAACAACTCAAGATCATGAGTTACGTAGTTCTTTTCATGTGGCTTCAGCTGACGGCTAGCATAAGCAATCACTTGACCTCTTTGCATTAACACTGCGCCAAGGCCTTCTCTAGAAGCATCTGTCCAGACTTTCAAATCCTGATTGCCGTCGATAATGGTTAACACTGGAGCAGTTGTTAATCTTAACTTTAGCTCCTCAAAAGCCTCCTCACATTCTGGAGTCCACTTGAATTTAGAGTGCTTCTTTGTAAGCTTCGTTAAGTGACCAGATATCTTCGAAAAGTTTTTAACGAACTTCCGGTAATAACTAGCCAATCCAAGAAAACTGCGAACCTCTGTAGGAGTACTAGGCTGTTTCCTATTTTGAATAGCTGTGATTTTACTTGGATCCACATCAATTCCTTCTTTCGATAAACGTGGCCTAGAAATTTCACTTCTACTTGCCAGAATATACATTTGGATAGTTTGGCTTTTAATACATTCCTTCTGAGGATTTCCAGAACCTGTTCCAAATGTTTTCATGTTCGGCCTTTGATTTAGAGAAGATTAGAATATTGTCAATAAAAACCAGAACAAATTTATTCAGGACTCCTCTGAACACTCTATTCATCAAATCGACGAAGTATGCTGGAGCGTTACATAAGCCGAATGGCATTACTAACCACTCATAGAATAAGTCTGGACCTCTGAACGTTATCATAGGAACACACTCTTCGGCAATACGAAGCTGATGGAAGCCTGTAGCTAGGTCCATCCTTGAAAATACCTGTGCCCCATTCAGACAATCCAATAAATCATCGATTCTCGCAATGGATATTTATTCTTTATTGTCTGTTTATTCAGATCACGATAATCCACACACAGCCATAGAGTACCATCAGACTTTGGGACAAACACCACTGCTGCTCCCCAATAAGAGAAACTAGGCCTGATTAGACCCTTCGATACAAGCTGTCTTGTTTGATTGTCTAATACCTCTTTCTCTTTCAAGGACATTCTTCGAATAGCGTGAACTACTGGCCTTGCATTCGGAATCAAAGCGATCTTGAAATCTATTTCACTCTGCGGAGGTAAGCGAACAACTTCTTCAAACACCTCCGCATAGTTCTTGACGACGGGAATATCTTTTACGAGGTCGGGAATATTCTCTGTGACTTCAGGGATATTTTCTATTTGAGCAGGAGAAACATCCAAAGCTGCCCAGAAGTCTTTTCTATTAGAATTCTGACCTTCACAGGGAATTGTTATATAATTCCCTGATTTAATCTTTGCCCTAACAACTCTCTCGGCGCATCTAACCTCAGCTTCATATTTGGTTAGCCAATCCAATCCCAGAATAAGATCGAATTCAGTAAAATTCATGACGATAGAGGTAGTAGGGAATTTATAGCAGGAAAAAGAGACAGGTACTGCAAAAAGCCAACTGAGATCGATGGAACCCCCAACCGGATTTCGGATAGTCATTGGTTCTTTGAGCTTCTTCAAATTCAAATCCAGTTTCTTAACTGCATTCTTTGCAATAAAGCTTCGCGACGCGCCTGTATCAAACAACACTTTAACTGGAATGTTTTTGACATTAAGCGTGCCTTCTAAAACATCAGCCCTTTCCTGAACAGACGAAGATGCAGGCACTTCTACCATTTCATTTACATGTACTGCTTCAGGTTTTCTGAATAGCGCGCAGGCCTTTGAAAGATAACCGGTCTGATGGCATTGGCTGCACTTTCTATTCTCTCGAAACTGGTTATCGGGTTTAAACCCCTTCTTTTGTTTCTTCGAGGTTTTACAATTCCTAGTCAAATGCCCTGGTTTCTTGCAGTTAGAGCATGTGGCCGTCGTTATGGGTTCTTTCTCAGATCTGGCCCTTTTCCGATTGTCTTTAGGCTTATTACTGACCTCAGACATTGTACTGGCCTCAAGACGATCAGTTTCAGACTCAATTTTATTACTAGAGCTGACTTCCTCTTCGTACTGTAACATACCTTTCTTGTCGAGATCCTCGTACTGGTAAGCCATGTATATCATTTCAGAAAAGGGGAGCATCACATTCCTCATTACACTGTTCTGATATTTTCTTTGAAGCCCGTTGATAAATCTCAAATTCTTCCTCTTTGGATTTTCAATTAGATGAGGGGCAAAGTGAGAAAGTTCATTGAATTCTTATGATATTCGGGAATGGTCATATCTCCTTGTATCAGATAAGAAAATTCATCACATAGCCGTGCAATTGCTTCAGGAGGAGTAAATCTTTCCAGGAAAATCACTTTGAATCTATCCTAGGTGATATCACCTTCTGGATTATCCTTAATAACTGAATCCCACCAGAATAAAGCTTCGTCTTTGAGTGCCCAGAAGGCCAGTAATCTTTTCTGGTCATCCCTCAGCTTTAATCCTTCAAAGATTTTCTCAGCCGAACGAATCCATGCTTGTGTTCTCATAATAGATTCTTCGCCCGAGAAGGGTTTTCCACCCAGATTTCTATATTTCATGAATAGGGCTTCTATATCCGGGTCAGTATTACTTCTTCTGTTTCTGGAACTCATTTTCTAGAGCGTCTGCAATTAGCAGACAAAGTGTTAGTCAACAGAAAAGATATTTCAAAATATAGAGACAAATACTTGAATGTAAATGTATCTATCGAGGTGTTATTTCATTCTGCTACTCATACTAGGATATTACTGATCCTTTCTGTAATAAGTTACCCATCCTAGAACACTACTGGTTCTATTTCTGACAAGTTTGTTAATATTTTAAATTCCAAAACTAAGCTTAACTAAAGCTCTGATACCACGTGTGACGACCCTAAATCCCGTACTGACGGTGGCAAGGGTAATCTTTGGAATATAACACATAAACAGATAATAGCAGAACAGAAATAAATAAATACACCAGATAATGCACAATAGAATATACTAGATAAACGTAATCATCAGAGTTACACAGTACACAAGATCTTACTTAGTACAAATACAGTTCAGCTATACATAAATGTCTACAGCGGAAAACAAACATAATGTACAATAGGAGCTGAACAGCATAAAAAGAGATAAATGATAGAATCCATCTTCAGATCCAGCTATCCAGAAAGCGCCAGCTAAACCTGAGTACAAGGCTGTCCGTGTAGAAAAAGGGGCACCCGAGTTTGAAGGTGAAACAAACTACGAGTCAGTCATGAGACCGGTATGAGAAATCTACTCAACACAATTAAAATATGGCTAATCACCGGACCACGCCACTTTCGTTGAACGGGTTGACTCCATTGGATTGCTAGTGCTTTAAAACAAATAATTCTTTTAAAACATCGCAATGCTTTTTATAAAAATGAAGCTATTATAAGACTCAGTTCCCATCACACAATGCAATGCAAACCGAATGATAGAGTTCTACCTTATAATGGCCAAAATATGCTTGATACGAATAAAACAAAGGCATTTGATATTATTACTAGTGTTTATATGTTTCGAAAACAATTTCAATCATAACTATCAATCATAGACGGCATGGGTACCATATATCATGTCGCCATATATATATATACAATCAAAACCGCACAGTCACGTATTTGGAAATTGGATTTCCGTCATGGACCAAGGCAAAAGATAGTCCTTACCGACTTTGAGACTGCCTAGCCCGAGTCTCAGGATCAGAGCTCGAGTGACCATTGGATCGTCAGGGCCGGTCCACCGATGTGGATTAAAATTCCTGGACACTGCGTTTCCCCGCCCTTTGGGGCGTAAATGAGCCAACGAATGACTCCATCGGTCCCGGATCGACCGATATAACCGAGGCGCCTCGCAACAGCAACAACCACATACGTCAAACTCGTCAGGGCGTGTAAAACCACTGACGCCACTTCTAGCTAGGAAGAAACGCGTGCCCTCCCTGATGTCCTCTCCCGTTTCTAGTTCATACCGGGGTGTGAGGTTCGCGAATTCACGTTATACACAAAGCAACACCACACAGGCGGTGCTTTGATCATCAATCACAAGACTTTGCTTTTCAACAGAAGCCTTGATCACTGCATCTTAGCATGTCACACAGGCAATTCACGCCATGCGACTGATGGCTATCAATCACACAGAATAAATTCCAATGTCAGACACATAATCCATTAGCAAGTCCGTTCTGGGTCTGAACGAAACCGGAGGCACTATATACCTCGCAAACCCATCGATCTCCACGTACGTCTGGACGACCACCACTCATTATCCATATTTCGGGATGCCTCCCAATCAGGACATCAGTTGCCATCCAAACGAGGTGAAGATTTCCGGTCTTCAACCACTGTCTTCATCTTCGATTTCTTATCGTCGATTCAGTTATTCCATATGGGATAAACCCGGTCTTTCTGAGCAACTCGCGTATATAATAAACACGTGCTACATAAACACTACATACGCATCATTTCAATTCATTAGTCACTAACCGTAAATCAGTAAGAGAACAATTTCCCAAATATTAACCCCGAAGGCTGAAACCGACATTAGATCAACACCCAGGAAACCATTCGACTTAGCCAACCTTCAGTTACTTTCTAAATTTCACATCCATATCGTTTATAATATTTTATAACAATTTATCGTTATTTTTATTTATTTTAAAATAGCCAATTTATTCAAAACGACGCTTCGGGCCAAAATGCGGCCGTTGCGCTGTTTTTCTTCAGATTTGATTTACACATATCTGAAAATCTAACCATTGGATCTTCGAAAAATTTACATCATTATAAAGATCTTTACAAAATGAATCCAACGGTTCCAGTTTCGGGAAAATCCGACGGTCGGGTCTTCCGATATAATCGTTTGAAGTTTCGATTCCAAAATACGAACTGCAGCGTCGTTATTCGATTTAATATAATCATATATATATATATATATGTATATATATATGTAATCGATTCTAGCGCTGTTTTTCTTCAGATTTGAATTAAACATTCCAGACAATCCAACCGTTGGATCTTTACAAAGTCGGTGCCGTTGGAAAGATATTTCCAAAGCGAACCCAACGGTTGCGGTTTCGGGAAAATCCGATGGTCGGATCTCCCGCACTAATCATTTGAAATCATGGTTTCAAAATACGAACTGCAGCTTCGTTATTCGATATATTTCAATTCTATATATATATATATATATATATATCGATTCTTCGATTTCAATACTACATGATTTTCATACATTTGATAAAAATGATATTTTTATCTAACTGTCTTCTATTTTAACACTTCACTATTTTTAACAATTCATGTATATAACAAAAATGTGATTTTTAATGTAAAACAATTCATTTCAAAACACGATTATTTTATATAGTTCTTATAGGTAATAAAAATATGATTTTTATTATAAAACAATTTATTTCAAAACAAGATTATTTTATATAGTTCATGTTGATGATAAAAATAGGATTTTTATTATAAAACAATTTATTTCAAAACAAGATTATTTTATATAGTTCATGTTGATGATAAAAATAGGATTTTTCATTATAAAACAATTTCTTTCAAAATACGAATACCATTCAACACATGAATTTCAATTCAACGAATGAATTTCGATTCAACACATAAAGGTTTTCTATAATTTGTATATATAGATAAAAATGTGATTTTTATCGTTAAAACAATTTATTCAAAACACGAATACCATTCAACACATGAATTTCTATTCAACGAATGAATATCGATTCAACACATGAAGGTTTTCTATAGTTTGTATATATAGAGTAAAAATGTGATTTTTATCGTTAAAACAATTTATTCAAAACACGAATACCATTCAACACATGAATATGATTCAACGGATGAATTTCTATTCAACACATGAAGGTTTTCTATTCAACAGACGAATATAGTTTCTACACAGGAAAATAATTGTTACTATCCTATGGCGACGTGATTATTGTCAACTCTAGACCCGTGTGGTTTTTTTTATTAATCTGGCAATTTATCGTTACAATTTTATATGGTCCATATCAGTCATCAGTTCAACCTGTAAAATATAGTCATCGCCATACAAGCCTCTCGCTCGTATGGTAAATCTTCCACCTCGTCACACAAGCTCCAAATGCTTATGTGGTATATGATGAAGTATGCCTATCTTCAAGAAGTATGCCATGTAGTGTAGTTCAAATTAATTGTTACTATCCTATTGCGACGTTTATTATTACACACAGAATAACCAGCACTCCGCATCCAATGGCATTCATAGGAGTTGATATAATAATATAATTGTGCATCCAACTCATTAAGGTTTACCTATTTGTTGGGCACGCAAATAATTTCTTTACTCAACAGCTGATCCATTTACCTGTTCAAACATATATGATGCACATGTATATATTTCTATCTATTTTTAAATCAGTTCAATGTGTGATTTACTCGAATAAATTCTACCATTCATTCTCTTATTGATTAAATTAACTATCGTTCTAATAATTTAATTAATCAAATCAACTATCAAACAACACAAACAACAATCAAATGGTTTTTAACTTTTCAAATATATACCTTTTGATATGTTCAAAAATTATATTTCTAAAACCAGACTATATATATAATCACAAATACGTTATTTATAAACATATAACTCTCGACTCGTTCTGGGGCACTTCTGACCTCATCTCTAACGAGTTATTCTGCTATACTCATACTAGGATATTACTGATCCTATATATAATGAGTTATTCGTCCTAGAACACTACGGGTTCTATCTCTGATGAGTTCGTTAATGTGTTATATACCAGAGCTAAGCTTAACCAAAGCTCTGATACCACATTGAGACGACCCCAAATCCCGTACTGACGGTGACAAGGGTAATCTTTGGAATATAACACATAAACAGATAATAGCAGAACAGAAATAAATAAATACACCAGATAATGAATAAATAATACACTGGATAAACGTAATCATCAGAGTTACACAGTATACAGGATCATACTTAGTACAAATACAGTTCAACTATACATAAATGTCTACAGCGGAAAACAAACATAATATGTACAATAGGAGCTGAACAGCATAAAAAGAGATAAATGATAGAATCCATCTTCAGCTCCAGCTATCCAGAAAAAGCCTGCTAAAAACTTGAACACAAGGCTGCCTGTGTAGAAAAAGGGGCACCTGAGTTTGCAAGTGAAACAAACTACGAGTCAGTGGGACTGGTATGAGAAATCTACTTAACACATTATATAATTTGGCTAATCATAGGACCACGCCACTTTCGCGGAATGGGTTTACTCCATTGGATTGCCAGTGCTTTAAAACAATTAAATCTTTTAAACATCGCAATGCTTTTTATAAAAATGAAGCCGATAAAGACTCAAGTCCCATCACACAATGCAGCGCAAACCGAAGGATAGAGTTTTACCTTATATCGACCAAAATATGCTTGATACGAGCAAAACAAATCATTTGATAATCAGACTCCAACTGTAAAATAGTAAGAGAACGATTCCATATGTATTAACCCCGAAGGCCGAAACCAACATCAGACCAATACCCAGGAAACCATCCATCTTATCTCGTTTACCATTAGTTTCTAATTTCATACACAATCATAAATATCAATCATAGACGGCATGGGTACCATATATCATGTCGCCATATATATATATATACAATCAAAACCGCACAATCACGTATTTGGAAATTGGATTTCCATCATGAACCAAGGCAAAAGATAGTCCTTACCGACTTCGCGACTCTCTAGCTCGAGCCACAGGACCCAGACTCAGGTGGGCCCTTGGAGCGACAGGGCCGGTCCACCGATGTGGATTAAAATTCCTGAATGCTACATTTCCCCGCCCTTTGGGGCGTAAATGAGCCAACGAATGACTCCATCGGTCCCGGATCGACCGATATAACCGAGGCACCTCGCAAAAGCAACAACCACATAGGTGAAAATAACATAAATGTCAGCCAGTTTAAGCACCGACACCACCTCTAACTAGAAAGAAACGCATGTCCTCCCTGAGGTCCTTCTCCCGTTTCTGGTTCATACCGGGGTGTGAGGCTCGCGAATTCACGTCATATACAAAGCTACGCCATACAGGCGGTGCTTTGATCGTCAACCACAAGACTTTGCTTTTCAATAGAAGCCTTGATCACTGCATCTTAGCATGCCACACAAGCAATTCACACCATGCAACTGATGACTATCAATCACACAGAATGAATTCCAATGTCAGACACACAGTCCATTTACAAGTCCGTTCTGGGTCTGAACGAAACCGAAGGCACTATATGCCTCGCAAACCCATCGATTTCTACGTACGTCTGGACGATCACCACTCATTATCCATATTTTGAGATGCCTCCCAATCAGGACATCAGTTACCATCCAAACGAGGTGAAGATCTCCGGTCTTCGACCACCGTCTTCATCTTCGATTTCTTATCGTCGATTCAGTTATTCAGAATGGGTTAAACCTGGTCTTTCTGAGCAACTCTTGTATATAATAAACAAATGCTACACAAACACAACATACGCCTTATTTCAATTCATTATTCACTAACCGTCAATCAGTAAGAGAACGATTTCCCAAATATTAACCCCGAAGGTCGAAACCAACATCAGATCAAAACCCAGGAAAACATTCGACTTAGCCAATCTTAAGTTAGTTTCTAAATTTCATATTCCATATCGTTTATAATATTTTATAAAGATTTATTGCAATTTTTATTTATTTTAAAATAGCCAATTTATTCAAACGACGCTTCGGGCCATAACGCGGCCGTGGCGCTGTTTTTTTCCAGATTTGATTTACACATATCTGAAAATCGAACCGTTGGATCTTCACAAAATTTATATCATTAGAAAGATCTTTTCAAAATAAATCCAACAGTTCCAGTTTTGGGAAAATCCGACGGTCGGATCTCCCGGTATAATCGTTTGAAGTTTCGATTTCAAAATACGAACTGCAGCGTCGTTATTCGATTTAATTTAATTATATTTATATATATATATATATATAAAAATATAATTGATTCTGGCGTTGTTTTTCTTTATATTTGAATTAAACATTCCAGACAATCCAACTGTTGGATCTTTACAAAATTGGTGTCATTGGAAAGATATTTCCAAAGCGAACCCAACGGTTTCGGTTTCGGGAAAATCCAATGGTCGGATCTCCCGCACTAATCGTTTGAAATCACGGTTTCAAAACACGAACTGCAGCTTCGTTATTCGATATATTTTAATTATATTTATATATATATATATATAATCGATTCTTCGATTTCAAAACTATATTCATTTCATACCTTTGACAAAAATGACATTATTTATCAAACTAACTTCTATTTTTAACAATTCATGTATATAATAAAATTGTGATTTTTATTGTTAAACAATTTATTTCAAAACACGACTATTTTATATAGTTCATATAGATGGTAAAAATATGATTTTTATTATAAAACAATTTCTTTCAAAACACGACTATTGTATATAGTTCATATAGATGGTAAAAATATGATTTTTATTATAAAACAATTTATTTCAAAACACGAATACCATTCAACACATGAATTTCCATTCAACGAATGAATTTCTATTCAACACATGAAGGTTTTCTATAGTTTATATATATAGATAAAAAGGTGATTTTTAAATTTAAAACACGAATACCATTCAACACATGAATTTCTATTCAACACATGAAGGTTTTCTATAGTTTATATATATAGATAAAAAGGTGATTTTTATATTTAAAACACGAATACCATTCAGCACATGAATTTCTATTCAACGAATGAATTTCAATTCAACACATAAAGGTTTTCTATAGTTTATATATATAGATAAAAAGGTGATTTTTATATTTAAAACACGAATACCATTCAACATATGAATTTCTATTCAACGAATGAATTTCTATTCAACACATGAAGGTTTTCTATAGTTTATATATATAGATAAAAAGGTGATTTTTATATTTAAAGCACGAATACCATTCAACACATGAATTTCTATTCAACGAATGAATTTCAATTCAACACATGAAGGTTTTCTATAGTTTATATATATAGATAAAAAGGTGATTTTTATATTTAAAACATGAATACCATTCAACACATGAATTTCTATTCAACGAATGAATTTCAATTCAACACATGAAGGTTTTCTATAGTTTATATATATAGATAAAAAGGTGATTTTTACGCAAAACAATTTATTTCAAAACATGAATGTCGTTAAATAGATGAATTTCTATTCAACGCATGAATACAGTTTCAACACATGAAAATAATTCTAATACATGAATATTATTCAAAATTTCGGCAGCATAACGGCAGGGTAGTTAAAACCTGGGCCGTCCCTAGTACGGCTCCTCGCTCTACCTTAAAGCCTCGCAGCTTTTGACAATGGGGATTTCATGCATCTAGTTCGCACGCAGGCGGCATATATATATTTTCCATTTCCACAAACTAATCCTATGTGGTTTCAACCAAATAATTCTCAACCACAAACGGGTATTTTTCAACCACTATCAATCAATTTCAACCACAAACAATTCTAATCAACCATTCGCTATCAACCAATTTTCACGTCAATCACAACCAATAAATATCGTCCATGGTTTGGGGACGAGGGCGTGTGTATATATATATATATTATATAAGCATTTCACTTCTATTTCAACACACATATATATATAATTTTTACAACGCATATATAACTTATACATCGAACGTACAACTTATACAACGCTTATACATGAGGTGTACAACGCCTATATAAGTCATACATCGACTATATAATTTATACATCGTCGTTTTCCATATTGTCTATAGTCTAGAAATCTCACATTGGTTTCCACTCCACCAAAAATTGCAGAAGGCTCAGAAAAATATGCGGTCTCTTCTAGAATGTAGAAGACGTCCACACGAGTCCACTGTCTCTTGTTTCACTGAATTTCGTTAAGAAACGAAAAAGATATGATTTTTACAGTGAAATCAAAAACCGTAGCGCTTTAAACTGCTATAATATAGTTTATTTAAAATAGGTCGTATACCTCTCTGAAAACGTTCGAACTAGGGTACGATTTTTGCTTCCAATCTGTAAGGTTGCAGCCTGATCGGATGATACAACATCAAAGACCCTCGTACGGCGCGCAGATCGAGGTAGGTGGGGCCCCTTGCGATGGCGCGATGGAGGAGAAATCTCGCCTGAGGCGGTGCAACTTCCTGGCCCTGGATCTCGACGTACACGAAGCGAGGAGGGGCGAAGGTGGTATGGATTTAAAGAGGGGAGGGAGGCGAACGGATTTGAAGAGGGGAGGGAGGCGAACAAAAAACCCAACTGGAGGCGGGGCTGAAGATCGACGTGGCGGTGGCAAAATGCTCAGGAAGTTTCAAGCGACTTCCGTTGTTTATCGGGGGGTGGTTCTGAGATTTTTTTTATATAAATTCTGATTGGCCGGGAGCTTTTGAAAGGGGGTTTTCTAACACGACCTCCAATCCAAACCCAACGACTGTCGTCCCTAGCGTTTTACCCCCATTCCAAACACAATGGGATATGTTTCGTAGGCCCATTCGACTGTTTCAGTCAGTTTTCCTTCAAATTAAAGTATAAACATTCAATATTCAACTTAAACGTACATTTCAATTTTCCAGGGCCACAAACTGATTCGAAAAATTCCAGAAAAATAAATCTAGCTATGTTTTGACGATACGGTCCCAACAAAACTAGTTTCGTCGAATTCAGAGACCGTTTGAAAAATGGCCCATTTCTGGTCGATCCAATTTAACTGTAATTTACCAAAACACGTTTTCCTTTGCCACGCTCACATACTAGCTTCAAAAATTATGAAATTTGAAACTTAGCAATAGTTTAACATCCTGGATCCAACAAAAGTGGTTTCGTCGAATTTCGAGGTCGTTTGCAAAATGGCCATTTTCACGGGCTATATAAACTCCATAGCGACCTTTCAGAAAATTCATTTGGCCATAACTTTTGCTTTCCACTATGAAACTTCGATTTTTCAGATTCGTTAGAAAGTTATTCACTAACAGATTTAAATATTTTTGGTTTCACTCAAATCCGTTTTGCTTTGCACCCGGTACAGTCAGGCGAAGTTTGAATTCAAATTTTGAAACTACCGCACCATTTCAGACCTTGTTTATAATTAGAATTAATTATATTCGTTTTCAAATGTCGATTCAAACTTATTTTTCATCGTTATTATTTAAAGTATTTATTTTAAATATTTAAAATCCATTAAAATAGCCAATTAAAAATTTTAAATTGGTTCAGATTTTATGGGTCGTTACAACTATAAAGAGAAAGGACACATTGCTAGGTTTTGTAAGAATTCAGAGGTCAAGAAGCTAGAGCCACCTTAGGAGCAACCACTAGGACTGAGTGATGCTATTTTCTTGCAGATTTTATGCTATAAGTGTCATCATCCCTGAAGTTTTATCAAGTATTTTTTGGTTATGAAAAATGGAATGCAACAAAAGGTCTATGCCTTAATGGATAAAGCATCAACCTATGAGGATGTGGAAATGGAAGAAGTTTCGGAAGGTACTATATCTTTTAAATAAAAGGAGTTAAATTTATTAGGGTCAACCTTAGGATAAATTGAATAAATTTGAGTTAAATTAGAATGACATTTAATTATATTGATATAGTAAATAAAGTTAGAGTTTTATAATTAAATTAAAATTTGATATTTCCACTAAATTAAAGTCCAGACTTGACTGGATATGAACTCATGGAAATTGAACAGGTTAGATTTTGCTGAAATAAAATCAGATTTCTAAGCTCTAGAATGGAGGTAACTAATTCAAGAATTAATTTGTTCTAGATAAAACTTAATGTAGTTAAGTGAATTGGCCTGGTGAGTTGAACATGGATTCGAGTTTAAACAGATAATTTGGGACGGATATATATGTTTGAATGTGATTGATTCGAATCAATGTAGTAAATAAGATTTGGAATTTATTATTTTGGAGTAATGTGGGTTAATGAGGAATTAAGATTTGAGTTAAGGAATTGGAACCTAACTGGAAATTGGTTAAGTAGAATGATTTTCTGGGTATCGATCTGATGTTGATTTCGGTCTTTAGGGTTGATACTTAGAGGGTTATTCGCTTACCGAGTTACAGTCTGGAACAGATAGATGCTGAGAAATAGTAATGCAGAAAAGGAAATGTTTTCCAACCATGGTGACAAATATTTCTAGTTATGGAAATAATTGTGACAAATAACAAATTGTTGATGTGTGTTGGTTATTTATGTATATAAGCTTATAACTGGAATCTACTCATTAAACTTTAATTTCAGAGACGAAATTCTTTTAAGGGGGTAGATTGTAACGTCCCGGCTTTTTACTAATTTTGTTAAACGATAAATTATTGATTTTTATCAATGATTCATTTAAATAAATGGAATTATATAAAAATACTTGAACAAACTTAAATCTACTTTATAAATTTAACATATGCATATATTGTAGAAAGATAAGTAAATGTTTACTTTTGTTTTATTGTTAGAATTTGATTTCTTTTTATTTTCTTAATAAAGTCTAAGATAATTTTTCAATTAAAATTCTATGCATATATTTTGATATGTTAAGTGTATACATATATGTTATAATATATATAGAATGCATACATGTATGTTTTAGCTAACAAAATCTATTTTTTTGTTAAAAAGGAAATCTAAACACACACACAAAACCATAGTTAGGATTTTACTGCACTTGAAAGCAACCTAAAGATTTAGCATTTATATTGATTAAACCCTAGGAATCACAACAAAACAAATGAGGATATGACTGCATATATATTGCTATATTAAAACCACAACACTAGCCTGCATACATAAAACCAAACAGAGTAGCTTGTATTTAAATTTCATTGGCCCCTTGATTAATCAAAACAGCTAGACCTTAGTACCCAAGAACTGGAAAACCTAGGCATTCTAGTCAAGATATAAACATAGTTTGTTTACTTAAGGACCAAGCATGTTGTGTCCATGTGATAAACAGAGACTGGTCGTAGCTTTTTTCCTATTTGCATAGTTAAATGTTTGGCAAGTTCTTTTCAATAATTCATATAGCTAAACACCTACACAACTACATAAGCTATAACTAGCTTGAATTTACTTAAGATTTAAGTAAGGAATTTGCACATGGCCCTGTGTATCTTTTGTACTTCATTCCTTCTACATTGAGCATCATAAAACAATCAAAGCAGACTAGCTGAGCACACTAGAATTGGTGACTGGCTATATGCAAATCAAGGGAGAGATAGCTAGTTTGCTTAAAGGACAAGCACCATTTTTAAATGATTTTTTTTGCATGTACAAACTGTTGTTGCCTGGCCTGAAGAGTAAAATCAGAAAAGCTTGAAAAAGGGCTTCACATTATAATGAACAGCTATAGAAAACAGTATACACTAATTGTTCAATCACACATAGCTAAAGATAGCTTCAGCTATCACTGTCCATTCCACCCACAAGAAATTTAATGCCCATTATTTTATTCATTCATTTTACCTATAAATACATAACTACACATACATTTTCACTCACACACATTTGTGAAACTAAGTAAGAAATCTGTAGTAAAGGAAGCCAGGCAAACCAAAGAAAAAACAGAGAAGCATAGGTGAGTAAATTCTTCTTATTTAGTTATTGATTTTTAAGAAAGGTTTAGATATATGCCTGCATGCATGTTTGATAAGTTCTATTATTTAAAATATATTTATATAAAAACCCGGAAATCTTTAACAGTAAAATCAGCAAGCAATTTATAACCAAACGAACAAAACCTTACATTGGTAGGTAAACTAACTGTTAAACCCCTATTTAAACATCTCATTGATTCATACTAAATGATGCAAGTGACTACAGTACGTATATTGGTTATGGATTTGTTACTTTATATGTATATATTGATATATGATAATAAGGCCCATGAACTATGGTTATCAATCAATGTATATTGAAAAACAGGAATCACAGTTTACATCCTATCATTTAATAATCTACAATTTGAATTCAAATGGGTTATAGAGTATGATTACTTCATAGAAGTTGTTTGTTCATTTCTAAAATTTATGTTAAAAATAGTTTGGAAGTATATAAATATATATATACTCAGATATATACGGTTTCTTGTATCCAAGTCCTAAAACTCCAGTTTTTGACTAGCATAAATTTGCGTTTCAGGTATGTGTGTGAATTCGCATAATAAACTGATGAATTTTAGTACAAATTTCACAAATTTTAATGAAGTTGAATTCGAGATATGGGTAGTTGGTCAAAAAACCTTAGTTGAGCATTTTCTGGCGATCTCGAGGTTCGAGTGACGAAGCGTGGAGTCTAAAGCAGCGTGAGGGATCCGTAATCATAGGAAAAATATTCAAAAGATTTTCTATTTAGTGGATCGAGTAAATGAAGTGGAAATATGGTTCTGGGCAAGGTTTCAAATCTCGGATATCGGCCACGTTTCGTCTCGAAGATTTTATAGACTTGGTCTCGTACCGGGGAAGATCTCAGACGAGATGAGTCTAACTCGGGAGTTCGTCTCGGATTTCCATCTCGAGTCTGAAACTTCATATCGGAACAATCTCGGAGTACATGGTATGTTAAAAAATGATATTTTTTACAAAATGATTTTTATGAATGCTATTAAAAACATAGTAACTTAAACTTGAATTGAAAAATAACTTTGTTATTATTTATTTTGCGGAAGGTCATTCATACTCTAAATCGTAATGTGTTTAAAACAGAAATATTGTTAGACATATAACATTAAAAGGATCCAATACATTAAAAAATTCAGCATAAATAGACCATAAAATACATATTTTCATAGATAACATACATGTAAAAAAGACGAATATGAAAATCATAAGTATTGTAGAACATATATGAACATACAACATGGTCATTTAACGTGCAAAATGCAAAATATTATCGTGGCTAGATTTGAATTTTTTAATTATTTTTTATTTCAGGCATATATTTAAATTTTAACCAAAAAACTAAGATTTCGGACGATATTCCAGTATTTCGTCTCGGTCGATATATCATTCGATATTGCAATATCTCTGACGATATATTCGAAAGGAGATTTAGAGTAATATTTGCCATTTCGTTTCGGAAGGAGCCCAAAACGGGATCTCAGAGGAGATCTCGGGAAATATTTGCGAGATCTAAAACTGTGGTTTTGGGTACTGATTTTATACCCTACTTTGACGATGAACTACATCATCAGTAAAGAACCGAGTTGACTCAAATTGTGGGAGGAGGTCGTCCTATGTGCCGGCCTCATGCTGCAAAAGCTAGATTGATCGATGGTCCAAGGTGACTGTAGTTTGATTGAGAGTCTAGATGTGCTATTTTTGGGTACTTCTGTAACAACCCGGAAATGCGAGCCAGTTTAAAAATTTTATTTTGGCAATTTTGATGAATTTTGAATATTTAAATTGAATTATTTTAAATAAAAACGACGAGAAATTTATTTTGAATAGAATTCGAAAGTATATATTTATATACGTCGTCGTTAGAATATAAATAATTATATATAATTATAAAAGGAATTTAAAATGGTATGGTAGTTCGATAATTCGATTTCAAAATTCAAATGAATGTACCGGGTGCAAAGTAAACCGGATTTTAGTGAAACCAAAAATAATAGAATCTAATTGAAAATATCTTTCCAACGAATCCGAAAAATTAAAATTTCACAGTGGGGATAAAAAGTTATGTCCAGTTGAAAATTCAGAATAGTCGCTATGGAATTCTGGCCCTTAAAAATGAAAATTTTGCACACGGCCTCGGATTTCGACGAAACCACTTTTGTTGGATCCGTGATGTCAATTTATTGCTAGATTCTAATTTTCGTAATTTTTTGATTCAATATGTGAGCGTGGCGAAGGAAAACGCGTTTGACCAGTTTAAGTTGATTTTAATCGACTGGAAAATGGCCATTTTTCAAACGGTCTCAGAATTCGACGAAATTAGTTTTGTTAGGACCGTATCATCAATACGAAGCTAGAAAATATTTTTTAGGAATTTTTAGGGTTAGTATGTGACCCCAGTAAATTGAAATGCGCGTTCAAATTCAATATATAGAGTTATATGTTGATTTTGACGACAACTGATCGAAACGATCGAATCAGCTTATGATACATATCCCATTGGGTTCAGAATGGGGGTAATTAGCTATGGACGATAAGCGGTGGGTCTCGTTTCGAGTTTGAACGAAAAAGTTACTTTTTGAAATTAAAATAAAATATAAATTATTATATAAAAACCTTGGCCCCCTCTTTCTCTTCCATTCAGTCAACAAATAAATAAATGAAAATGGAGGGGGGGATCGCGATCTCGTCGCCCCCAACCCCCCCAGATGAACGTCGTCATCGCCCAGGCGGTGGCCGCACCACCACACAGCCCTTCCCCCTCCCCTTCTTCTTCTCTCCTCCGCGCTTCTCTTTCTTCCTCTTCCCTTCGATTTCCGCCATCGATCCACCCCCTTGCGCCACCACAAACCGACGCGCCCACCGCCTCCCTCCACCATCACCCCCTCTCTCTCGCTGCTCTCCTCTCTCTCCACCTCCCGCGTGAAAATCCGAAACCCCTAGACCCGTAGAAACCCTAGCCCGACGCACCACCACCCAGAGGCCAGCCCGCCACCATCTCCAGCTCCTACACCATCTGCAGCAACGCCAAGCCCTTCACCCCCTGTCGGTAGTCCAAAATCAGGTTTTAGGTGAGTTTTATAATTTTCTTTCTTAGTTATTAAAACTGATTTTTTTTACAAGGTTAAAAATATGGTTTGTATTAATATAAAAATAGGATTTTTATTTGTTTAAAGTTAGGATTTTTATTTAGACTACGTTAGTAATGATTAGATTTTTCAATTAGTAAAGATTCGGTATTTAATGTTAGGAAGATTAGATTTTCAGGTTAGAAGAATATAATTTTTATAATATAGAAAGGTTAAAAATATACTTTTTATAATATAGAAAGGTTAAAAATATAATTCTTATATATATAGAGATATAAAAATATAATTTTTATATATGTAGTGAATCAAAAATATGATTTTCACTTGTGTAGAGTATTAAAAATATGACCTTTATATAATAGAAGATATAAAAATACTATTTTTATATAAGTAATGTATTGAAAATAAAATTTCTATATAATAGAGAATATAAAAATATTATCTTTATATATGTAGCGAAATAAAAATCTGATTTTTATTATATATATGTTGAAATAAAAATGTGATTTTTATAGTGATGAAATGAAAAGACGAAATCTTTATAAATGAAAAGGCGAGATCTTTATATTTGCAAAGGCGAAATCTTTATAAATGAAAAGGCGAGATCTTTATATTTGAAAAGGCGAAATCTTTATATTTGAAAAGGCGAAATCTTTATTTTTGAAAAGGCGAGATCTTTATATTTGAAAAGGCGAAATCTTTATGTAGAGAATAGCGTGATAAAAATATAATCTTTATTATACGAACACCGTTGTAAAAATAGAATTTTTATCTATATAGTAGCGGTGTAAAAATAGATTTTTCATCCATATGGCGTGATAATAAAAATGTGATTTTTATATACATAGCAACAATATAAAAATGTGATTTTTATATATGTAGTGGCTACGGGCAACGAAAGTGATGAAAGGCGAGCACGGTGAAGATGTTCTACATAAGAAGAGTCGTGGCGTTTGGATTAGCTATTGGTGAGAACTTCTCACTTTAAATTTTCTTTTCTAGTTAAATATACACTAGGATGCAGACGATGCTTAGCAGCACCCGACACCCTTCGTCCACAGACCATGGATGGCTTGTATGTTTGATTGATTGTTGTGATGAAAATTGATTGTGTGATGTGATGTGTAATGAGATAAAATATTTATATGGTTAAAAATATTTGATCATTAAAAATATTATTTTAACGTGTGTGTGAATAAAAATAAGTGTTTGTTGATTTGAAACCCCACACGGGTGTTGGGATGACATTTGGTGTACACTAATCCCATTTATTTAATATTATGTCGATCGATTGGTCGACAGACTATGTAAGCGTTAATTATTTATATTTAATGCTTATGCAGTTGTGTGGTGCACTTTGGATGCTGGTTGATTATTTGTCAGTGCTATTATATACATGTGTTGTGTGGAATCCATATAATTAACATTATATGGTGATTGATTGGGCCTCATTCCAATTGGGAAATAATGAATATTATAAAAGAAAATTCATGTGTTGAATAGAATAAATAGTCATGTGTTGACGATGTTCAGGTGTTGAGAATTCATGTGTTGAAAGTGTATTCATGTGTTGAATAAAATATTTATACAATAAAATCTACCTTTTTATTGTAAGTAAGAAGAAATATAGATTCATGTGTTGAATAGAATAAATATTCAATTGTTGAATAGAATAACGAATTTATTGAAATATATAAAGCCGTGTTGATTAGAGATGCGCCATTTTGACGTGAACGATATTTATATCGATTTTATTCACTTTTGTTTAATGAATATCGAAAAGTGATTTCAAAATCGAATTGAAATGAATTCGAATTGAAGTTGAAATTGAATTGAAATGAATTCGAATTGAAATTGAAAAGAAATGAATTCGAATTGAAATTGAAAAGAAATGAATTTGAATTGAAATTGAATTAAAAATCGATTTGAATTGAAATCAATTTGAAATGAATTTAAAATGAATTTATAAAGGAAAATTCAATTTTGATTTGAAATTGAAAGGGAAGTTGAAATCATTTCGAAAACGAAATTAAAACGATTTATAAAATTCGTTTTAAAAGGAAATAGATGAAATATATAATATATATATATATATTATATATATAATGGCCTGAATAGAACGCGCCGCGCTGCGGCAGTTCGTGAATTTCGACCATTGACTTCGAATTGACGTTGCGGGAGATCCGACCGTCGGATTCTCCTGAAACTGAAACCGTTGGGTTCGTATCAAAAAGAGCTTTCCAATGAATATTAGAAATTTGAAATCTAACAGTTGGATTTGGAATTATTTCCAAATCAAATTTGGAAAAGTTCGCTGTAAGTGCAATTCGATGGCCGTTGATGGAAATCGACTGTACGGACCTTGATAAAATTATTAAAAATATCAATAATTTGTGTAAAATTATAAGAAATGATCTGTGAAGAACTGGGATGAAAAAAAATCCACATTTGAGAAGATAAAAATAGATTTTTATCAAAATGAACTAGTTTTGAACTAGAATTAAAATCAATTTATTTTTGAAATAAATAAATTGAATTTGAAAGTGATTTTAAAAATAATCAAAATTTCCAATACGTGAATTGGACTGGAGTTGAATCAAAATTATCTTCGGAATATTTCGATGTTGGATTTCGTGATTATACAGATATTGTTATGGGAATTTGAAAGATATATTTTATATCGTTATTTCCAATACGATATTTGTTGGTTTCAGAATTTGATATTGAATATAAGCCGGTATATTTTCTATTCAGAGCCTTGTATTTAATATCAAATGTGATTTGGGTTTGTCGTGAATGGTGTCTTCATTAACACTGTTCTTAAGCCCAATAGAGAAAAAGATTAAATCTTTCTATTTAAATTTAATGAAGTGTATCAATTAAATAATTTAATTGGAATTGAATTTGAATGTGATTTTGGGTTTATCGTGAACTGTGTTTTAGATGACATTGGTTCTTTAACCTAGTTAAAGATAGGATATTGATTTTTGAAAAGATTAAAACTAAGTGAAGTTTTAATGAATCTTTAATTAGATTGAAAAGTGAATTGATTATTTAAATTATCAAATCTGAAGGGTGACCGAGATTGGAGTACCACCAGTTTTGCTCCAAAGCGATAGTTAAATCTTTAATTAGATTTGAACGTGAAATGGTAATTAATTTTACCGATAACACCGTGGTGTTAGATATGTAGTATTACCAGTTTTGCTCCAGGGGATGAATATGTTGGGATCGGGAAATAAAACAAATAATTACTTCGGTGTAGTTCGCTAATCCCGACTAGTTTGGAAAACCATAATATGGTTTGAAATGATATCCAAAGGAAGACTAAAGAATAAATTTAAAAGAATTTATCTTTGATAAAATTAATGGGAACCTTTCCCTAAGAGTGCGAAAATTTGAATAAAAGAGTGTTCTGAATTGGAATGAGGCGTATGTTGTGTTTGTGTAACACGTGTTTATTATATACGCGGGTTATTCGGAAAGGTCGGGTTTATACCCATTCTGAATAACCGATTCGGCGATAAGTCGAAGATGAAGACGGTGGTTGAAGACCGGAAGTCTTCACATCATTTGGGTGATTACTGATGATCTTGATTGGGCTGTACACCCAAGATGAGGGAATCAGTTGGTGATCGTCCAGACGTACTTGGAGATCGATGGATATGCGAGGAAACTGCCTCCGGTTTCGTTCAAACCCAGAACGAACTTGTAAATGGATTGTGTGTCTGACATTGGATTTTATTCTGTGTTGATTGATCTCTATTAAATATACATATGTTTGGCGGCGGAGAATTTATTCTCTTGCTTAACGCCCTTCTCTGAGACGTACGAGCTCAGAGGTTGTATATCGATGGACATCAGTCGCATGGAGTGAATTGCCAGTGTGGCACGCGTAAGTGGCAATTGATCAAGGCTTCTGTTGAAAAGCAAAGTCTTGTGGTTGATGATCAAAGCACGGCCTATGTGGCGCAGCTTTGTGTATAACGTGAATTCGCGAGCCTCACACCTCGGTATGAGTCAAAAACGGGATACGGACCGTTGGGAGAACACGACGTTTCTTTCTAGCTATAGGTGGTGTCAGTGCTTAAACTGGCTGACATTTATATACTTTTCACCTGTGTGGTTGTTGGATGAGGCGCCTCGATATTAGGTCTGTTAGGACCGGGAAACGTGTGTTCAGGAATTGCCAATCCTCAAAAGTAAGAGAGGACCGGCCCAACCGATTCCAAGGATCATAGTGGGGTCCTGAGACATTTGCTAGAGTGTCTCGAACGGAGAGGAGCTTGCCCCTTGCCTCGACTTATGACGGAAATCCAATTTCCAATACGTGATATTGCGGTTTTATTTGTAGAGCCTAGTATGGCGACATAGTGGGATGGGGCACTTATGCCGTCTATGATTGATATTTATGATTGAAATTGTTTTGACACTATACACTTATAATAGTATCAAATGATTTGTTTTAACGTACCAAGCATGTTTGGCTATTATAAGGTAAAAACCCTATCCTCCGGCTTGCGTTGCATTGTGTGATGGGAACTGGGTCTTATAATAGCTTCATTTTTCTTTATTTAGCATTGCGCTGTTTGTTTTATGCACATGTATTCTTGGGAGGAAACCCGTTCCGTGTTATACGGCGTGGTCCCTTGATTTACCGAACTTTAAAATAAAGATTAATAACTGTTTTAGTTCTCACACCAGTCACATGACTGACCTGGAGTTTATTTTTTTACCTAAACTCTGGGTGCCCCTATTTTCCACACGGGCAGCTAGTAGTTTTGGTTTTGCAGATTTATATTCACAGGATCCTGATTTACAGCTGGAACGATGCTCGGAAAGCTCTGTATCCGTGTATCACTTTCAGTTGTGCTTTATATTGTTTTTCCGCTGCTATGTAATTTATTGTAATCTCTGATATTTATCGAATGTATTTTATTCATTTATACTTTGTATATTCTTGTATCTGATGGAATTGTTGTAATTAACAATGAAATGTTCTTCTGTTTGCGTTCTATTATGTCGGGTTCTCACGGTAATTCGTTCTTTCTCTTCTCTTCGGAGACGGGGAAGTTCGGGTCGCTATAGTTTGGTATTAGAGCTTTGGTTTACAGAACTCGAGAACAAGACACATTAGAACCATACGAAAGAATTCATCAGATATTGGATCAGTAATATCCAATTAGAATGGCTCGTTAGAGATAGGATCAGTAGTATCCTAGAACGAGTGTGAAGAGTATATTTTGCAAGTGAAAACAATTTTGTTTTGAAATTTAAATCGTTTTATACGTATTTGAATATTTACTTATTTTGAATTTGGACAATCGAGTATATAAAGATTTCGCGTATACGCGTCATGAACGTATATTCGAAGTTTTAATATACTGGATAAATATAGAATCACACTCTAGTCGCCCGGGGACAATTCTGGTGATGTCGCGACATCATCAGTCTTTGTGTTCGAGTTTCGAAGGTGTGATGTCTATATATTTCCATTAGACTGGTGTGAGAACCAAAACTATATAGATTTATTGTTGTGATTTGGCATCAAAAACATGATTTTCTGTATATGTATATCAAATTATGAATTTGAAACGTTAATTCACTAATTAATTGATTGTTGTGTTGTTTGTCTATTTGTTTGAAATTTTGAACCATTAAGCCTAAAAGAATCAAATATTGAATTGTACTGAAAATTAGTCGCATTTGCTTGCATATACATGTACTCATTGAACAGGTCATAGCAAGGAGGCTAGAGCAGAAGAATAAAATTGTTTGCCCGACAAATAGGTACATGTTTACCATAATTTACTGTTTTGTTTGGGTGATGATGATTTTATGAGCCGATTGGCTTTTTCTTTTTCTTTTGGATTGAAGAAGGCCATGGGAGGCTATATGAAATATCCTGAAGTCCCTGGTGCAGGGGAGGTTATGGCGAAAGTTTTCGGAAATTTAGGGTGTTAGCCAAATTTTTGAAAAATTTGAAAAGTTCTTAGAAACTGAAAAGTTGAAGAACTTAAGCCGTAACAAAAATTATGGAAGTTGAGTTGATTTGTTAAACAACTTTCGGCTTCGTTCCTTTTCGGGGACAAAAAGTTTTAAGTGGGGGAGAATGTAACAACACGGAAATGCGAGCCAGTTTAAAAATTTTATTTTGGCAATTTTGATGAATTTTGAATATTTAAAATGAATTATTTTAAATAAAAACGATGAGAAATTTATTTCGAATAGAATTCGAACGTATATATTTATATACGTCATCGTTAGAATATATATAATTATAAAAGGAATTGAAAATGGCGCGGTAGTTCGATTTCGAAATTCAAATGAATGTACCGGGTGCAAAATAAACCGGATTTTAGTGACACCAAAAATAATAGAGTCTAATTGAGAATATCTTTCCAACGAATCCGAAAAATCAAAATTTCACAGCGGGGGTAAAAAGTTATGTGCAGTTGAAAATTCAGAATAGTCGCTATGGAATTCTGGCCCTTAAAAATGGAAATTTTGCAAACGACCTCGGATTTCGACGAAACCACTTTTGTTGGATCTGTGATGTCAAGTTATTGCTAGATTCCAATTTTTGTAATTTTTTGATTAAATATGTGAGCGTGGTGAAGGAAAACGCGTTTGACCAGTTTAAGTTGATTTTAATCGACTGGAAAATGGCCATTTTTCAAACGGCCTCAGAATTCGAGAAATTAGTTTTGTTAGGACCGTATCGTCAATACAAAGCTAGAAAATATTTTTCGGGAATTTTTAGGGTTAGTTTGTGACCCCACTAAATTGAAATGCGCGTTCAAATTCAATATATTGAATTATATGTTGATTTTGACGAAAACTGATCGAAACGATCGAATCAGCTTAATGATACATATCCCATTGGGTTCAGAATGGGGGTAATTAGCTATGGACGACAGGCGGTGGGTCTCGTTTCGAGTTCGAATGAAAAAGTTACTTTTTGAAATTAAAATAAAATATAAATTATTATATAAAAACCTTGGCCCCCCTCTTTCTCTTCCATTCAGTCAACGAATAAAAAAATGGAGGGGGGATCGCGATCTCGCCGCCCCTTCCCCCCAGATGAACGTAACCGTCGCTCAGGCGGTGGTCGCACCATCGCACAGCCCTTCCCCCTCCCCTTCTTCTTCTCTCCTCCGCGCTTCTCTTTCTTCCTCTTCCCTTCGATTTCCGCCATCGATCCGACCCCTCGCGCCACCAAAAACCGATGCGCCCACCGCCTCCCTCCACCATCACCCCCTCTCTCTTGCTGCTCTCCTCTCTCTCCACCTCCCGCGTGAAAATCCGAAACCCCTAGACCCGTGGAAACCCTAGCCCGACGCGCCACCACCCAGAGGCCAGCCCGCCACCATCTCCAGCTCCTACACCATCTGCAGCGACGCCAAGCCCTTCACCCCCTGTCGGCAGTCCAAAATCAGGTTTTAGGTGAGTTTTATAATTTTCTTTCTTAGTTATTAAAACTGAATTTTTTTACTAGGTTAAAAATACGGTTTGTATTAATATAAAAATAGGATTTTTATATGTTTAAAGTTAGGATTTTTATTTAGACTACGTTAGTAATGATTAGATTTTTCAATTAGTAAAGATTCGGTTTTTAATGTTAGGAATATTAGATTTTCAGGTTAGAAGAATATAATTTTTATAATATAGAAAGGTTAAAAATATAATTTTTATAATATAGAAAGGTTAAAAATATAATTCTTATATATAGAGAGATATAAAAATATAATTTTTATATATGTAGTGAATCAAAAATATGATTTTTACTTGTGTAGAGTATTAAAAATATGACTTTTATATAATAGAAGATATAAAAATACTATTTTTATATGAGTAGTGTATTGAAAATAAAATTTCTATATAATAGAGAATATAAAAATATTATCTTTATATATGTAGCGAAATAAAAATCTGATTTTTATTATATATATGTTGAAATAAAAATGTGATTTTTATAGTGATGAAATGAAAAGGCGAAATCTTTATAAATGAAAAGGCGAGATCTTTATATTTGAAAAGGCGAAATCTTTATAAATGAAAAGGCGAGATCTTTATATTTGAAAAGGCAAAATCTTTATATTTGAAAAGGCGAAATCTTTATATTTGAAAAGGCGAGATCTTTATATTTGAAAAGGCGAAATCTTTATGTAGAGAATAGCATGATAAAAATATAATCTTTATTATACGAACACCGTTGTAAAAATAGAATTTTTATCTATATAGTAGCGGTGTAAAAATAGAATTTTCATCCATATGGCGTGATAATAAAAATGTGATTTTTTTATACATAGCAACAATATAAAAATGTGATTTTTATATATGTAGTGGCTACGGGCAACGAAAGTGATGAAAGGCGAGCACGGTGAAGATGTTCTACATAAGAAGAGTCGTGGCGTTTGGATTAGCTATTGGTGAGAACTTCTCACTTTAAATTTTCTTTTCTAGTTAAATATACACTAGGATGCAGACGATGCTTAGCAGCACCCGACACCCGTCGTCCACAGACCATGGATGGCTTGTATGTTTGATTGATTGTTGTGATGAAAATTGATTGTGTGATGTGATGTGTAATGAGATAAAATATTTATATGGTTAAAAATATTTGATCATTAAAAATATTATTTTAACGTGCGTGTGTGTGAATAAAAATAAGTGTTTGTTGATTTGAAACCCCACACGGGTGTTGGGATGATATTTGGTGTACACTAATCCCAATTATTTAATAGTATGTCGATCGATTGGTCGACAGACTGTGTAAGCTTTAATTATTTATATTTAATGCTTATGCAGTTGTGTGGTGCACTTTGGATGCTGGTTGATTATTTGTCAGTGCTATTATATACATGTGTTGTGTGGTATCCATATAATTAACATTATATGGTGATTGATTGGGCCTCATTCCAATTGGGAAATAATGAATATTATAAAAGAAAATTCATGTGTTGAATAGAATAAATAGTCATGTGTTGACGATGTTCAGGTGTTGAGAATTCATGTGTTGAAAGTGTATTCATGTGTTGAATAAAATATTTATACAATAAAATCTACCTTTTTAATGTAAGTAAGAAGAAATATAGATTCATGTGTTGAATAGAATAAATATTCAATTGTTGAATAGAATAATGAATTTATTGAAATATATAAAGCCGTGTTGATTAGTGATGCGCCGTTTTGACGTGAACGATATTTATATGGATTTTATTCATTTTTTTAATGAATATCGAAAAGTGATTTCAAAATTGAATTGAAATGAATTCGAATTGGAATTGAATTGAAATGAATTCGAATTGAAATTGAAAAGAAATGAATTCGAATTGAAATTGAAAAGAAATGAATTTGAATTGAAATTGAATTAAAAATCGATTTGAATTGAAATCAATTTGAAATGAATTTAAAACGATTGAAGTCATTTCGAAAACGAAATTAAAATGATTTATGAATTTTTTTTAAAAGGAAATCGACGAAATATAATATATATTTATATATATTATATATGTATATATAATGGCCTGAATATTACGCGCCGCGCTGCGGCAGTTCGTGAATTTCGACCATTGACTTCGAATTGACGTTGCGGGAGATCCAACCGTCGGATTCTCCTGAAACTGGAACCGTTGGGTTCGTATCGAAAAGAGCTTTCCAATGAATATTAGAAATTTGAAATCTAACGGTTGGATTTGGAATTATGTCCAAATCAAATTTGGAAAAGGTCGTTGTAAGTGCAGTTCGATGGCCGTTGATGGAAATCGACTATACGGGCCTTGATAAAATTATTAAAAATATCAATAATTTGTGTAAAATTATAAGAAATGATCTGTGAAGAACTGGGATGAAAAGTTCCACAATTGAAAAGATAAAAATAGATTTTTATCAAAATGAACTAGTTTTGAACTAGAATTAAAATCAATTTATTTTTGAAATAAATAAATTGAATTTGAAAGTGATTTTAAAAATAATCAAAATTTCCAATACGTGAGTTGGACTGGAGTTGAATCGAAATTATCTTCGGAATATTTCGATGTTGGATTTCGTGACTATACAAATATTGTTATGGGAATTTGAAAGATATATTTTATATCGTTATTTCCATTACGATATTTGTTGGTTTCAGAATTTGATATTGAATATAAGCCGGTATATTTTCTATTCAGAGCCTTGTATTTAATATCAAATGTGATTTGGGTTTGTCGTGAATGGTGTCTTCATTAACACTATTCTTAAGCCCATTAGAGAAAAAGATTAAATCTTTCTATTTAAATTTAATGAAGTGTATCAATTAAATAATATTTAATTGGAATTGAATTTGAATGTGATTTTGTGTTTATCGTGAACCGTGTTTTAGATGACATTGGTTCTTTAACCCAGTTAAAGACAGGATATTGATTTTTGAAAAGATTAATACTAAGTGAAGTTTTAATGAATCTTTAATTAGATTGAAAAGTGAATTGATTATTTAAATTATCAAATCTGAAGGGTGACCGAGATTGGAGTACCCCCAGTTTTGCTCCAAAGCGATAGTTAAATCTTTAATTAGATTTAAACGTGAAATGGTAATTAATTTTACCGATAATACCGTGGTGTTAGATATGGAGTATTACCAGTTTTGCTCTAGGGGATGAATAGGTTGGGATTGGGAAATAAAACAAATAATTACTTCGGTGTAGTTCGCTAATCCCGACTAGTTTGGAAAACCATAATATGGTTTGAAATGATATCCAAAGGAAGACTAAAGAATAAATTTAAAAGAATTTATCTTTGATAAAATTAATAGGAACCTTTCCCTAAGAGTGTGAAAATTTGAATAAAAGAGTATTCTGAATTGGAATGAGGCGTATGTTGTGTTTGTGTAACACGTGTTTATTATATACGCGGGTTATTCGGAAAGGACGGGTTTATACCCATTCTTAATAACCGATTCGGCGATAAGTTGAAGTTGAAGACGGTGGTTGAAGACCGGAAGTCTTCACATCGTTTGGGTGATTACTGATGATCTTGATTGGGTTGTACATCCAAGATGAGGGAATCAGCAGGTGATCGTCCAGACGTACTTGGAGATCGATGGATATGCGAGGAAAGTGCCTCCGGTTTCGTTCAGACCCAGAACGAACTTGTAAATGGATTGTGTGTCTGACATTGGATTTTATTCTGTGTTGATTGATCTCTATTAAATATACATCTGTTTGGCGGCGGAGAATTTATTCTCTTGCTTAACGCCCTTCTCTGAGACGTACGAGCTCAAAGGTTGTATATCGATGGACATCAGTCGCATGGAGTGAATTGCCAGTGTGGCAAGCGTAAGTGGCAATTGATCAAGGCTTCTGTTGAAAAGCAAATTCTTGTGGTTAATGATCAAAGCACGGCCTGTGTGGCGCAGCTTTGTGTATAACGTGAATTCGCGAGCCTCACACCTCGGTATGAGTCAAAAACGGGATATAGACCGTTGGGAGAACACGACGTTTCTTTCTAGCTATAGGTGGTGTCAGTGCTTAAACTAGCTGACATTTATATACTTTTCACCTATGTGGTTGTTGGATGAGGCGCCTCGATATTAGGTCTGTTAGGACCGGGAAACGTGTGTTCAGGAATTGCCAATCCTCAAAAGTAAGAGAGGACCGGCCCAACCGATTCCAAGGATCATAGTGGGGTCCTGAGACATTTGCTAGAGTGTCTCGAACGGAGAGGAGCTTGCCCCTTGCCTCGACTCATGACGGAAATCCAATTTCCAATACGTGATATTGCAGTTTTATTTGTAGAGCCTAGTATGGCGACATAGTGGGATGGGGCACTTATGCCGTCTATGATTGATATTTATGATTGAAATTGTTTTGACACTATACACTTATAATAGTATCAAATGATTTGTTTTAGCGTACCAAGCATGTTTGGCTATTATAAGGTAAAAACCCTATCCTCTGGCTTGCGTTGCATTGTGTGATGGGAACTGGGTCTTATAATAGCTTCATTTTTCTTTATTTAGCATTGCGCTGTTTGTTTTATGCACAGGTATTCTTGGGAGGAAACCCGTTCCGTGTTATACGGCGTGGTCCCTTGATTTACCGAACTTTAAAATAAAGATTAATAACTGTTTTAGTTCTCACACCAGTCACATGACTGACCTGGAGTTTATTGTTTTAACCTAAACTCTGGTTGCCCCTATTTTCCACACGGGCAACTAGTAGTTTTGGTTTTGCAGATTTATATTCACAGGATCCTGATTTACAGCTGGAACGATGCTCGGAAAGCTCTGTATCCGTGTATCACTTTCAGTTGTGCTTTATATTGTTTTTCCGCTGCTATGTAATTTATTGTAATCTCTGATATTTATTGAATGTATTTTATGCATTTACACTCTGTATGTTCTTGTATCTGATGGAATTGTTGTAATTAACAATGAAATGTTCTTCTGTTTGCGTTCTATTATGTCATGTTCTCACGGTAATTCGTTCTTTCTCTTCTCTTCGGAGACGGGGAAGTTCGGGTCGCTACAACTTCGGTCGAAGTGTGAAATTCCGATATAATTAATCGGAGCATGATCAAGGAGTTGGGATGGACTTAGGAGGTGGATGCGGATTTGTGGAAATGTTAGTAATTGAAATGAGTCGGCTAGAATGTGTGTGCATGTGCACACGAGTACAGTGTTGTATACACTTGATGAAAGAAATAAGTAGCAGGGATTAATGAGAAATAAAAAGAAAAAAGGTAGGAATGTGGCGTGATTAGGTGGGTTGGAGGGTTCGATCAATGGGCTAACTAGGCCAGGGTAGTAGAGGAGAAGATCGACAAACAAATTAGTGACCAAAAAAGAAAGAAGTAGTGGGAAGCAAGAATAAGAAGTATGATGGAAGGAAGGCAAGTAAAAGGTAACAAAAGAAAACGTGCGTGCGTAGGCTTAAGTTGTTGGGCCAGTTAGGCATAAGTAAAATTAAATGGAAAAATTTTAATAAAACAAAGGAATAAAGGAAAGGGGAGGCAAGCCAGAAGTATTTGGGCCGAAAATTAAAAAAATAATAATAATATAAGAGTAGAAAATAAAATTGAAATAAACAAATGTTGTTATGGTAAACTAAATATCTTGTTTACAAAATATAACTTAATTTTTTGTTTAAAATATAATAACAATATAAATATATAAAAAGTGATATTATTGTATTGACTTCGTGAAAATGAAATAAAATAGTGAAAAGAAGTCATTAAAAATAAATATGAAGTCAAGGGTTTATCTATGATTTATTAATCTAAGTTGTAATAAATTTAAGTAGTAATTAAATTGGTCATTTTGAATAATTTAAAGGAGATACTTTTCAAATCATTCTCAAGACCGAGGAACTAATTGTAATCTGATTTATTGAATTATAATGAACAACATGTTGTGACTATGGTAAAATGGTGGACAGTCGGTATTATTGTAGAGTGATAAGTCCAAATGTTTGAAATAAGTATTGAAATATGGTTTGAATTCTATCGACTTAAGTCGATAATTGTTAAAACTCAAATTAACGACAAACAAATACATTATGAGATTTTGAATTTAACAATCTGTTCCCTTAAGTATCACTTGACCCTAAAAGATATTAACGTCGATCATTTCGAGGAGTACGGAATATATATTCCACTTAGATTTGATCATTACGAGTCAGAGATTATTGAAGATAATCGAAGATGGAGTTTTGTGAGACGACCCGAAATCCCGTTCTGACGGAAACAAGGGTTATCTTTGGAATATAACACAGAAACAGATAATAGCAGAACAAAATTAAATAAATACACCAGATAATGAACAATAGAATATACTGGATAAACGTAAACATCAGAGTTACACAGTATACAGGATCTTACTTAGTACAAATACTGTTCAGCTATACATTAATATCTACAGCGGAAAACAAACATAATATGTACAATAGGAGCTGAACAGCATAAAAGAGATAAATGATAGAATCCATCTTCAGCTCCAGCTATCCAGAAAGAACCAGCTAAACCTGAATACAAGGCTGCCCGTGTAGAAAAAGGGGCACCCGAGTTTGAAAGTGAAACAAACTACGAGTCAGTCATGGGACTGGCATGAGAAATCTACTCAACACATATATAATTTGGCCAATCACAGGACCACGCCACTTTCGTGGAACGGGTTTACTCCATTGGATTGCCAGTGCTTTAAAACAAATCTTTCTTTTAAACATCGCTATGCTTTTTGTAAAAATGAAGCCGTTATAAGACTCAGTTCCCATCACACAATGCAACGCAAACCGGAGGATAGAGTTTTTACCTTATAACGGCCAAAATATGATTGATACGAATAAAGCAAAGGCATTTGATATTATTACTAGTGTTTATATGTTTCAAAAACAATTTGAATCATAACTATCAATCATAGACAGCATGGGTACCATATATCATGTCGCCATATATATATATATATATATATATATATATATATATATATATACAATCAAAACCGCACGATGTCGTATTTGGAAATTGGATTTCCGTCATGAACCAAGGCAAAAGATAGTCCTTACCGAATTCGAGACAATCTAGCCCATGTCTCCGGAACAGCCGCAACTGCCCCTTGGAGCGACAGGGCCGGTCCACACGGAGTGGATTATAGTGCCTGAACAATACGTTTCTCCGCCCTTTGGGGCGTAAATGAGCCAACGAATGACTCTATCGGACCCGGATCGTCCGATCAAACCGAGGCGCCTCGCAACAGCAACAACCACATAGGTGAAAAGTATATAAATGTCAGGGCTGGTAGGTCACTGACACTACCCTAGCTAGAAAGAAACGCATGTCCTCCATGAGGTCCTTCTCCCGTTTCTGGTTCATACCGGGGTGTAAGGCTCGCGAATTTACGTTATACACAAAGCTACGTCACACAGGCGGTGCTTTGATCATCACCACAAGACTTTGCTTTTCAACAGAAGCCCTGATCATTGCATCTTAGCATGCCACACAGGCAATTCATGCCATGCGACTGATGTCCATCGATATACAACCTCTGAGCTCGTGCGCCTCAGAGAAGGGCGTTAAGGAAAAGAATAAATTCTCCGCCGCCAAACAGATGTATATTTAACAGAGATCAATCAACATAGAATAAAATCCAATGTCAGACACACAATCCATTTACAAGTCCGTTCTGGGTCTGAACGAAACCGGAGGCACTAAATACCTCGCAAACCCATTGATTACCACGTACGTCTGGACGATCACCACTCATTATCCATATTTCGGGATGCCTCCCAATCAGGACCTCGGTTACCATCCAAACGAGGTGAAGATCTCCGGTCTTCGACCACCGTCTTCATCTTCGAATTTCAATCGTCGGTCAATTATTTGAAGTGAGAATTAACTCGGCCTTTTCAAATAATTCACGTATATTTAGAATTTCAAATCAATTTATTTCAATGGTTAAATCATTCAACAACACTAATTTTGTTCTTTAATGTAATTTTCACACCAAACACATTCAACCATCAAATACCACATGAATCGAGCAAATTCAGTTTATTTCCATTCCATATCGTTTATGATATTTTATAACGATTTATCGCTATTTTTATTTATTTTAAAACAGCCAATTTATTCAAAACGACGCTTCGGGCCATAACGCGGCCGTGGCGTTGTTTTTCTTCAGATTTGATTTACACATATCCGAAAATCTAACCGTTGGATCTTCGCAAAATTTACATCATTAGAAAGGTCTTTTCAAAACGAATCCAACGGTTCCAGTTTCGGGAAAATCCGACGTTCGGATCTCCCGGTACAATCGTTTGAAGTTTCGTTTTCAAATTACGAACTGCAGCGTCGTTATTCGATTAAATATATAATTATATGTATATATATATAAATATAATCGCTTCTGGCGCTGTTTTTCTTCAGATTTGAATTAAACATTCCAGACAATCCAACCGTTGGATTTTTACAAAGTTGGTGTCGTTGGGAAGATATTTCCAAGGCGAACCCGACGGTTGAGGTTTCGGGAAAATCCAATGGTCGGATTTCCCGCACTAGTTGTTTGAAATCACGGTTTCAAAATACGAACTGCACGGCCACGTTTCGTTTTAATTTTATTTATATTTCTATATTTATATAAATATAGTTCATTCAACAATTTCAACCTCGTTTCCACTTCAAATATTTCACTAACGCCTTAAAATTTTGGAAAATTTCGCCATAACCTCCTTTGTACGGGAGGGGCTGGGAAAATTCCCAAATAGCCACACGGGCGTCTCATGTCGAAAAGAAAAAGAAAAAGCCAAGCGGCTAGCCAATAGGCTCATAAAATCATCACCCAAACAAAACAGTAAATGTGTACCTATTTGTCGGACACAAAATTTTATTCCTCTTCTCTAGCCCCTTTGCTTATAACCTGTTCAATAATTATGCATGTACATATATATAGTTCTTATCACTTATCATTTTCTATTCAACTTCATATTTGATTCCATTTGATTTAAAAACACCATTCATTCTAACGTTGCATGTATAGGCAAAAATCGTACCATTAGCTAATTAATGAATTTTTCAACTCATATATGTTTACTTGAACGAGTGGCTATTTTTAACACTTCACATTTCAACGATTCATGTATATAATAAAAATGTGATTTTTATTGTAAAACAATTCATTTCAAACCACTATTATTTTATATAGTGTATATATAGGTGATAAAAATAGGATTTTTCTTATAAAACAATTTCTTTCAAAAGGAGATTATTTTACATAGTTCATATAGTCGATAAAAGATGATTTTTATTATCAAACGATTATTTCAAAATATGAATACCATTCAACACATGAATTTCAAATCAACGAATGAATATCGATTCAACACATGAAGGTTTTCTATAGTTTCTATATATAGATAAAATGTGATTTTTATATTTAAAACACGAATACCATTCAACACATGAATTTCTAATCAACGAATGAATATCGATTCAACACATGAAGGTTTTCTACAGTTTCTATATATAGATAAAAATGTGATTTTTATATTTAAAACACGAATACCATTCAACACATGAATTTCTAATCAACGAATGAATATCAAGTCAACACATGAAGGTTTTCTATAGTTTCTATATATAGATAAAAATGTGATTTTTATATTTAAAACACGAATACCATTCAACACATGAATTTCTAATCAACGAATGAATATCAATTCAACACATGAAGGTTTTCTATTTCAATGAATAAATATAGTTTCAGCAAATGAAAATAATTCAAACACATGAATATTATTCAAAATTTCGGCAGCATAACGGCAGGGTAGTTAAAACCGGGACCGTCCCTAGTACGGCTCCTCGCTCTACCTTAAAACCTCGCGGTTTTTGACAATGGGGATCATGCATCTAGTTCGCACGCAGGCGGCATGTATATATTTATTTCATTTCCACAAACTAATCCTAAGTGGTTTCAACCAAATATTTCTCAACCACAAATGGGTATTTTTCAACCACAATCAATCAATATCAACCACAAACAATCCCAAACAACCATTCGCTATCGGTCAATTTTCACATCAAACACAATCAATAAATATCATCCATGGTTTGTGGATGAGGAGCGTATATATATATATATATATATATAGCAATTCACTTTTATTTCAACACATATATAATTTTTACAGCGCATATACAACTTATACATCGAACGTACAACTTATACAACGCTTATACATGAGGTGTACAACGCTTATATAACTCATACATCGACTATATAATTTATACATCGTCATTTTCCATATTATTTTTAAATTAGAAATCTCACATTGGTTTGCACTCCACCAAAAATAGCAGAAGGCTCAGAAAAATATGCGGTCTCTTCTAAACTGTAGAAGGCGTCCACGCGGTCACGATGTTTCCTGTTTCATCGAATTTCGTTAACGAATGAAAAAGATATGTTTTTTCAAAGTTTGCAACACTTTAAAACTGTCGAAATCAGTTTAAAATAGATTAGCCGTATACCTGTTTTTTTTTCGAATCTAGGTTTTCGATTTTTGTCGAATCCGTGAAGTTGTAGCTCGATCAGAGGGTGCGACGTGGAAGAGGGGGGCGTGGCACTTCTGGCGATGGTCTGAGCTTCGGGTCCGATCGCCTCTGGCGATCTCGGCGTCGACTGGAAGTCGATGACTTCGGAGGCGTCGTTCTCGACGATGGGGGCACGAGGCGGAGCGAGGCTGAGGTTGATTTGAAGAGGGGCGAAGGAGCTTTCGAGGGAAGGTGGTGGCGAAGCCTGGCGTGGACGGTGGCGCTCGAAATCGGAGGGGAAAGCTTCGATCCTCTTCCGCCGTGTATCGCTTTAGCAGGGAGAGAGAAACGATAATTTTTTTTATTTCTTTAAAATCTGATTGGTCTGTATATATATTTATTCAAAAATTAGGGTTTTCTTAAACGGATTCGAAATCAAACTCAACGACTGTCGCCCCTAGCGTTTTACCCCCATTCCGAACACAATGGGATATGTTTCGAAGGCCCATTCGACTGTTTCAGTCAGTTTTCCTTCAAACTAAAATATAAAATATTCAATATTTAATTTGAACGAACATTTCAATTTGCCAGGGTCACAAACTGATTCGAAAAATTCCAGAAAAATAAATCAAGCTATGTTTTGATGATACGGTCCCAACAAAACTAGTTTCAACGAATTCTGAGACCGTTTGCAAAAAGGCCCATTTTTGGTCGATCCAATTTAACTGTAATTGACCAAAACACATTTTCTTTTGCCACGCTCACATATTAACTTCAAAAATTATGAAATTTGAAACCTAGCAATAACTTCACATCCCGGATCCAACAAAAGTGGTTTCGTCGAATTCCGAGGTCGTATGCAAAATGGCCAATTTCACGGGCTATATAAATTCCATAGCGACCGTTCTGAAAATTCATTCGGTCATAACTTTTGCTTTCCGCTATGAAAATTCGATTTTTCAGATTCGTTAGAAAGGTATTCACTAACAGATTTAAATATTTTTGGTTTTGCTAAAATCCGTTTTGTTTTGCACCCGATACAGTCCGACAAAGATTGAATTCAATTTTTGAAACTGCAGCGCCTTTTCAAGCCTTGTTTATAATTATAATTAATTATATTCGTTTTCAATGGTCGATTCAAACTCACTTTCCATTGTCATTATTTAAAATATTTATTTTAAATATTTAAAATCCATTATTTTAGCCAATTTAAAATTTTTAAATTGGTTCAGATTTTCTGGGTCGTTACATTTTGCAAGGGCTATTCTGTTAATGCTAGGTAGAAGTTGCCTAAGATGGATTCACATAATAGTGCCTTCAGTTTGTTCAATCCCAGAACAACTTGTATGGATGAATGTCTAATAGCATATATCTAACCCGATCACGTACGTTGATCTCTTCAAACTTATTTATGTTGGTGGTGGAGGAATTCGTTTCTCTTAGCTTTATACCCGTAATTTATTTTTGGATAAATCAATTAGTGATTGGAAGATTTTTACGATGTGACATTCAAAAGAAATAAAGATCTGATATGTCTAAAGGTAAGTATAGACTCAAGCCTCACAACCGGAAAATGATAAGAATTGGGCAGGCAGCATGGCTAATTGGGTCGCTCCTAATTAAGGTGTATTGTCACCATCTAGAGAATATTCATTTTGTTACTTGTTTCATTCTCTTAATCTCTATAGTATACGGTGGCTGCATCTGTAAGGTGATAATATATTCGATACACTCAAGAGAAATGAGTGGTCGGTCATGTGCGGCCGGGTTGCAAGATGCTCTTATTGAACCCTGTGTATTCCTCTCTAGAGATACACTATCGTAATGTGGATCCATACCTTGTCATAGTTGGAAATCCATTATCCATAAGCGTCAAGCGGTTTTGTTTGTACACTATATAGGAGAATGTGAGATGCAAGCATTCTTCTAGATTCTAATTTATTTGTGGAAAACCCTAGACATTATCATAATATCTGATTTAAATATACAAATTGATTTGGTTCTCACAAGGTAAAAACCCGTTCCCTATTTACGGCATGGTCTTATGAGATACGTTTTATTTTTTTTGCATGTTTTAAAAATCATTTACTCATACTAGTCCCCTAACTAAGCCGTAGTTTATTTTTCTGTGTTTTCCCTAAACTCTTGGGTAATCATAACACTTGTTATGAGTAGACAAGTGAACCAGGTGTTGGATAATTTTTGGAATAACATGATGGTATGGTTTCTGCAAGGTGGTCTATTGATATATCTATGAAGTTCGCAACTTAGTTATCAATATCTATGTATAATTATGAAGTTTGTAAGCTGAAATGGGCATATACCCATGTATCTGATGTAATGTACTATGATGTATTACGACTCGGATGTATTGAATTGTGTTGTGTTATATTTTGTTCAAGTTTCGTTGTAAGATTATGATGTTTTTCTTTAGTTCTATCTTTATCTATTCTTATTCTTAAATTATGGCACGACTTCTGAGGTGTTCGGAAGTTGGGTTGTTACAAAGTCAAAAATCAACATGTACTTTGAAAACCAACATATATGTTGACATACCCAAACAAACATGTCAACATATGTACTAGTAAATGAAATTCAAATTTTGAATTTCAAAAGTTCGAAATTTCAAACTTCCCTCCATATTTTCACCAACTCCCAAGGTCTGAAAAGGTGTCTTTAATTTCGGAAAAGTTGTGCTCATTCAATCTCTAATTATTTATCTATTCAATTCTATTATCTCTATCTCCTATTCAAAATTCAAACGACCTTCTTCATATCTATACTCTTTAAAACAACTCTTTAATGGCTTCCTCTAGCAAGCTAAAAACATGAGATTGACCAAAATTCTCAGGGGTCAACTCTACAATGATAAAGAAGTTATTCAAGCCTATGTTGACTATATGGCAAATGGAGAAGTCAATAATGGAGCCTTCGCTATGTTTGAAGATTTTCCCTCTTTTGATTTTCATTCTCTTTTTCATCAAAATAAAGTTCTAAGCTTGATTGACACACTGCATAACTGTGGAATATATTACCTGAATCTCGTTAAAATGTTTTACGGAAAATTGAATCATGGCTTATCAAAGGAGATGAGAATCAAGTATGAAGTAGCATAAAAGGCACACAAATCATTTTGGGTTGTGAAATTTTGGGTACTATTTTAAATTGTAAGTGTATGGGCTAGGATTTTTCGGAATTCGAAACTGATGAAATGGATTTGGAAACCATTTTTGAAAGCGACGAAAACAGGATTTTAAAAATCGCTTTTTCCGCCTGTAATGACCTGGATTTTTGACCGTTCAAATCGACAATAAACCACACATGTCGACCCAAAACAAATCACCAACACAGGTAGTTATTGGGAAAAAGAAGAAAAAGAAGAAAGAAAAGAAAAACATATAACTGAGTTCTCACAGCGGAAGGATAACATATAATAAATAACTAATCGTTAAAAGCATTTGAAATATATACATTTGGCCATAACATACAATGATTATCAAAGTTACACATATACAGTTTTACATAACATGGTCGCGGAAACAAAATGCACCGGAAAATACATATATATAATAGACATATATACCGAATCTTCGTCTTCGATCTCCAAGGCCAAGAAATCTTCGCTAACTACAAATTCTGCTGACCCGAGCGTACTGCATAAAAAGGAAACACAACAAACACTCGGATCAGCCCTAAATCATTCTCACATTAGTCAAATCAAAATACGAAATAACTTGAGTTTCATGGGTGCAGTAACTCAAGAGATGTTACAGGATTTTCCATCTCTCAAGGATCCGTTAGACTAATACATAGATAGTACAATACACTATTATTGTAATGTCTATTCAGTAAAGTAAACATAATGAAAATAGCGTAAGCGGGATTACATTTTTACCCTTACACTGTTTATGATACCGTAGTCTATACAGTAACGTAAACCCACTGTAACCGATGGCATCAGAGGGCACTCCATAGGTACGATACAAATCAAAATCATATGAGGTTCGATAAGGATAAATATGACAAGGCACTCGAGGCAATGTCTAGGGTAGGATTCTACCAATTGCACTCTCGGACCGGTGGTAACGCATAACAGCCACTACTGCCCACCTCAGAACACACTCCCAAATCAAAAGGGCCCTAATCATCATCATATTCATAGAAATGGTATCGGAGAAGTGCGTCCGATCAGAGGTTCTACCTCAATTAGTCATGGTATAGATCCTGTTTTAGTCATTTCAATTATGACCCGAAGGTCAAGGCTATTTCGTCATCGTTCATCTTCATCAATCCAAAATCGCCTCCAAGTCATCATATTTCATTCTGGATACGCCATAACATTCACAGTTGTTAAAGTAGTATCGACACTGACAGAGAGTATGTCATTTGCCGACTCCGGCCTCTTTAACAACCAACGTTTAAATTTTCCACATCGGTCGGTTCTTTTACATTTCACAAAGGTTCGCTTTATATCCAAAATATCATGTTTTGTGTCGAACCCAATTTATATTCACAAAGAATAAATTTCCATATCAACATATCATAATCATACCAAAACTGATTATATTCTAAACTAGAACATATTTCCTTTCATTATATTATAATCATATAATATTTCACAAAATCGATTTATATTCAAGTAGAATATACTTGATATCAAAGATTATAATTATTTCAATTCGATGTATGTTCGAAATCCATTCATATTCAAATAGAATATATATTACATTACAACTCATTTCGATCCCCTAGGAGATCCATTCATATTCAAGTAGAATATAACTTACATTTCCTTATTAAAATTGGTTTAAAAATTGATCCATATTCAAATAGAATATACTTTATCTTCACTCCATTTGAACCAACGTTATAAAGCCAAGCACTTTCCATTCGGAAGAAATTTTACAATCATTTAATATACTTGAAATTAGATGCTTATAATTAAAAATCTTTATATAATATATATGTATAGAAGAAAATGGTTAAAACAAAATAAGATAAATTTAGAGCACTATGTATATATATAAAATATATGTTTTACTAATTAGTTTAAGTAATAAAATATAAGGAAATTTAGTCATAACAAATAATTTATAAGTAAGAGTTTTAATAAATGAATTTTAAGGAAAGGAATAGTTTATTTAAAATCAAACAGGGTAAATATATATAATAAAATTCTTTAACTATAATTATTCCTTTCTTCCGAACTTCCAACACTTGAATCCATACTCCAATCTCATTGGAGTTTTCCTAGTTCAATATCTTGTTTCAAACACCATTCAAACCAATCTTTCAATTTAGAGAATTCAACCCATATTCAACTCTAAGTTTAAAACAACTCCGAGTATCCTCGATTTTCTTTATTCCAAATTAAATTCAATAAGAATTTATTACATTCAAATCCACACCCTTAATTTGAAAATCTCAAATTTTATTCAAATCCCAATTTAAGAATTTCCACTTCGTTTGGGAAGATTCTCTTAACCATTTCAAATAAACATTCGTAATCCAGATCTTTAAAGGAAACAAGTTTATCGAGTATCGGCTCATTCTTTTAAATGAAATTTCTATCAAATAAAATTTCTAAATATTTGAAAATAATTTAACCATCCGATGTCCGTATATAATTTTTTATCCTATTGCCAAGTGATATTAAATTTAATTTCTCGATATTTCAGTGATGGATCAATCATTTCAATCCAAATCAGGGTCACAGATATTTATTATTTCAATCTGTGTTCTTAATTCATTTTTATCAATTAACCCCGGTTTATTAGAAGCCCGTAACATCTAGGGTGCAAATGGGATTAATCGTCACAATAAAATACAACATCCATATACTGAGTAACAGAACAGGCAGTATCAATACCAATTCAGTAACCAACCAACCAAGGCATCTGTCACACTAATTTATTCCAACAGTAAATATTTAAATCATTTCACTGATTAACAAGTGTCGGGATTTCTAACTAGACATTTCATTTGAATTAAAATAACTAGTTATCAATTAAATTTACGCATTAACACATGTCATGTCAGGTTTAAGCACTCAACAACAATCAAATCACAACCATGCAACCAACTTATTTCATAATTTAATTCAATAAATATGGGAATAATTCAGTTATCCGTGAGCAAGAAATTCACTCACCTTTGGGTCTTTAGTAGACCAGACGTCCAACAAAAGCCCAAAAATTCACAGTCTTCAAACGCAGCCAAACCAGTGCAGAATGTCCGCAATCTCGCCACGATTCCAATGCACCCAACCGCGTCCAAATCCGAGTTCATACGTAAAAGTTATTAGTGTTTTACGATTTGAATTTAAAATGTATAAAATAATTATAAAATAAAATCTCACCCACTCAGAAGGCGACACGTTAGCAACGGGATTCCTTCTTCCCGCTTCACTTTGAATTGCTACAGTAACAGACGCGATGAACCCAAAAACAAGACAGCTTTGACCGGCCATGGCAACCAATTCCGACCACCATTTGCTTCGAGACTACCGGCGTTCAACTCCTGACGATGAGGCGCATCTTCCCTGTCCAGGACGTCGGTTCCGGTGCCAACAGTAGACCACGCCACTGCCTTCTTAAGAGACAAAAACGAGCCCTAAATCGAGAAATCCGACTACCTCAGGCTATAATACAACCAGCGATCACCACCCCCGAACTTGTATCGATCTCCTTTACAATACCCAAATCTCCAATTCTTCAATTAACTCACAAATCAAAAAGCCCTAATTTTGAAGTTAGGGTTCCAAAAATCTAAACTTTGACCATCGAATTTCGGCCAACTGAAGCACTGCATGTCGTAACGAATGGTACCCATAGCTTTGTATCTTCGAGAGCTTCGATTTGATATATAATATGCTAGGGTGTGAAGAGATTTGATTTTTGAGGTTGTATTTTCTTTGAGCAAGGGCTTGAAGATTTTGTTTCAGCCATTACAGAGAAAATTTTGAGAGAGGAAAGTTGTACGTGTAATGAAAATGGCTGATGAGTTGTTAAATGGGTTTTATTTATGTAATCATAGAAGGCCCAAATGTTAAAACACCCAATTATCCATTTACATTGATCTCTTTCACATTTTCTCTCGTATGATCAAATTACAAGTCGGATTGTACCGAAATTTTGAAACTCCATAATAATTTACTGTTCTGGATCCGATGAAACTGGTTTTGTCGGATTTTGAGACAGTTACCAAAACAGTTAAATTTCGCAGTTAATTAAATAAATAAAATATTCAAATATTCATTTAACTATTTTAATTCAATTTAAATATTTACTAAATTCCATTTTAATTCAATTATAACTTAAAAAAAAATTATAAATTAATTTCACAAATTTTAAGTTCTCGAATTTGATTATTTCAAATTTAAATTTGAGTTTCAATTATAAATTAACAACTCAAGTTTTAAAAATCAATTCCATAAATATTATTTTCAAAATTTCAAATTCTCTACCAATATAAACTAAATAACTCAAAATCGTATTCAATATAAATTCGAAATTCAACATTTACTAATATTAGTCTTATTATAATTTTATATATAACTACTTCAAATAATTATTACTATAAAAATCAACAAAGTTTACATTTTAAACATTTTTATTCAATTTAATTATACCAAATGCAAATTTTAAATATATGCAAAATTATGGGTTGTTACACCACCCAAAAGCAATAATTGTCGACCTCCTTTTTCAACATATTCTCACACCTTGTTCTGAAAATTTCAACAATCCAACCTCAAAGTCCAAAAAGCTCTCTTTGCTATTTTTGGTGTTTATGATATTAATTGGGCCGATGTAATTTTAAAAGAATTTGAGCCCAAAGAGATGTCCACCAAGGAAAACACTCTTTATCATGGAGTTTACCTTACCTGGATTTTTAAGTATTTTGAAGTGGATGTCAAAGGAGAAGAATATGTATTAAGAAAGGTGTTTAATTCGGTAAATATAAATCTTACGCAAATTCCAATTTTTTCAAGCCATATGAAATATTTGAGGATAAATAAGCTAGAATGCAATAAGAGGAAAATCCAATGGAAGTTGATGAAGAAGAAGATTCCTCTTTAGAAAGTGTAGAATGTCCTACAAATACTAGGATCATAACTAAAGAAACACTTGTTCAAAACCAAGTTAAATTAGCCAAGAACCAAAAGAAGATCAAGAAGACTCTTACCCAAATGTCTAAGTTCATTAGCAAAATAGGAAGAAAACTTGGAATATCATCTTCCTCCTTATCATCTACTGAAATCAAATCTTATCTAGTTTATGTTATCTTTCGTATTTGCTTGTATTTGCTTTCAAATCTTGTATTTAGTACCTTGTATTAGATGAATGTATTTGCTTCCAAGTAGAAATGAATGGTGTTTATTTCTGTCAAACCAATCTTTAATTTACTATAAAAACACATTAGAATTAAATAAATTAACATAATAAGAAATAAATTGAAATTGAAAATACCCAAAAATGTAACTAGGGTATGCCGATATATGCAAAATGACATGTCGACATATAACTGCCAAAAATTCAAATTTATTCAAAATTTGATTTTTGAATAACCAACTAGTGTCTCTTCATTTTAAACAAATTCCAGACCCTATAAATACCTCTTTCTTCCAAAAAAAACTTATTCTAAACTTTGTCCTTCTTCTCTAATCATTCCTTTTCTATAATATCAAATTATGGCAAATCCTATTCACAATTTGAGTGAGAATCTTGAAGAAACACTCAATCCATTCAAGAATATCCTATCTATAATACTTCGTAATCAGCGTCATCTTAAATTGAGTCAAATAAAGATGGTTGAACGTCAAGAGAAGCACTATGATGCCATTCATTGGTTTCTTCTCTTTTTAGAGACAAAGACAACAACCTCGCTAAAGCTCCACTCACCAAAGAAGAGGAAGATTGGGAAGTCATCAAGAAGGATCCAATCTTTGGAGGAGATGAATGGGTGGAAGTTCCAAGAGAAACTTGAATTTGTTTGAACTGGTTGGCATGATTTGATTAATTGTTTCATTTGATTACACTTGTACATATTGACTAAAATACTTAAATTGCTTATATTCTTTCTTGTTAAACTAATGTAGGCATGAACTTAGGGGGAATCATAAGTTTTATCAGAATTATAAAATAGAAATATATGTGTGGTAAGTCATTAGGTCCATAGATTTAGGGGGAGTTTAGTTAGAGATTCTTTTACGAATGAAAAAGGGGGAGAAATTATAAAATAAGGATTAGTTAGGCTTAGATTAAGGGGAGGGGTATGCAGGATTCATTGTGAAAGGGGAAGTATTCGAAGCATCATATCAACATGTATTAACAGATATGAATATTTTATAAATCAAGGTTGTCATCATCAAAATGGGGAGATTGTTGGAGAATGGAGTTTTGATGACAACAACCTTATTTCAATTATCATTATTAATTGATTATAAAATATATACTAGCATCTTTATCTAGAATATATATATATATATACACACACATACATACAGTACAAGGAAAGTGGTTATTTACAATAGCAGAAGACAACGTTTTCTTCTCTTTGTCGTGGAAAACAAAGGCAAAAACGCTAACGTAAATTGAAGCGGGAAATTATTTTACTTCCCTCCGCTTCTACCAGTTTCGGCCACTAAAAATCCCTAAATTTTTAATCATCAATCTGTTTCCCTCTTCGTCCATTTTCATTTTCCCTCCTCTCAATTTTAATTTCAATTCGCTTGCTCTAAAAATACATCTTCCTTCGTCCTTCGTTTCTGATTTTAATTAAGCATCCCCTTATTGGCCTTTTTACCAGCATCGAAAGCCTTAAATTGTTTTCGTGGGTCTGGAATGGGAGAATTAACGAAGGCTAGGCTTGAATTTAGTTGCGAGATTCAGAAATGGGGAAATGATTTACGAAGGCAGTGACTTTGAATTGCTTTCAATTTGTTTCATAAAGGAGAAAAATGCGAAGGCTCTGACTCATCGAAACTGGTGAGTTTTTTTATTCTTAACCCTAGTTTTTTATTCTGGTACCTGTTGAATTTTTATCTTAGACCATATTTGATCATCACTTTATAATACCAATACTATTGCAAGTTCATGTACTACAAATAGAAATCTGAATATATATGAAATCAGTAGTTAATCACTTTAGATTTCTATTTACAAGTTGCTTGATATATTCAGATTTCTATTTACATCATTGGGCTTTATATTAAAGGAAATTACATTGTAATGTGTAGCATTCCTAAGGCAGGATTAGCGTCGATTGTAATTTATGTTGCATTGTATGAAACATTTATAAGATATTCACAGGTAGCCATTGACTTGTTATGTTTGGAGGTTGTATCTAATCTCATGAATATCTGGAGTCTTTGCAGAAAGAGTGATTGTTGCACATGTATGGTAGAGCGTAAGGTGTAGATGATAGGAAATATGTGGCAGAACATTTGCTGAAGGTATATCCTGTGGAATGTTTTTCCCTAGTTCATGCTTCATTTTATTTTTAAGCATTTGTGATGTTTAAGGGAGTGACATGCTTATTATGTTGCCACTAATACTTCTTAAGCATCAAGAACAAATAAATGCAGTTTGTATTCCTTCTTCCATATCATATACCACATGCTCATGTTGTTTCTTTCATTGTAGACAACTTCTCAACAACTTCCAGATTGCGATCATGGGTATTCTTCTTTTTTACTTAAAAAAAGAATAAACTTTTCCAGATTGCGATCATGGGTGAATACATTAGCTCATACATTGCAGTAAATTTAATGTTGATGCATAAATCATATCAGTCTTTAGTTTCAGTTCATTCCAGATCCAACCATATAAAATTATTATCAGTTATATGACAGTCTATATTAAGTTACCAAGTCCATATTAGGCTATCAAGTTTATTTCCTGTTTGGGGATAAAATGAAACCTTAAGGACAATATACTTTCTATGCTAGTCGGATTGATTTGTATTAGCAATCAGGTAAACAATGGCATGCATATGTATCGGGATGGCATATGTATATTAGAGTTCACTAGGCAGCAGGGTATTAAGGGATGTACTCGTTTAAGATTAAAGTGTATATTAGAGTTCACTAGGTAGCAGTTTATTTCCTTTTTCTCGAGTTTAGTACTGTATTGTTTGGATGAGGATTCAGAGAAAAATATACAGCTGTTAATTGGTAATTTAACATGATTGAACTTGTAGTCTCTCTGTTAATAGCTGTACAAAGTTTTAGAAATGAAGCGGAATAAAAGAAAATGATTCTTGCATTCAAGAATATAATTTTAGTATGTTGTTGCGAAATAAATAAATAAATACATACTGATTACAAGTTTATTTTTCTCTCCTACTAAATTTTAGAGCTGATGCTATTGGGTCTGATATCATTAATGTTGAGTCCAACCGCCAGATGGATATCTGAGATTTGTGTGCCTTCATCGTTGTTCACCGACCAAATTTTCATTTGCTCTGAAAGTGATTTTCCAGCTGGAAGCGAAGATGACGAAGGAGAATCACATCCACTGAATGGGACTGATTTTGCAAGTACGCTTTCCGGTTTTCATCCACATGGTTGTGCTGAGGTAATTAAATTTCGGAGCTTGTACATCTTACACCCAATTTTTCGACTTTGTGGTTAATCATTGATTTGGATGTTATAAGGTTATGAACCATTTGTTTCATTTGAAGGGCTAGAGCAGCTTCATCTCTTTTTGTTTATTCTTGGAATTACACATGTGCTTTATAGTTTTATTACAGACGTTTTGTCTATGATTAAGGTAAAATGTAGGTATTATTGGTATTTATATAAATTTTTTATTTTATTTTTATTAATGCAGTAATTGTTGGATGTAGATATACAGCTTGAGAAAGGGGGAAAGCCAAGCATACCTAATGTCAACTGAAGATTTACAAGGTAAAGTTTAACTTTTGAAATTCTGAGAATTTTTTTTGAAACAAATTCTAATATTTTTTTTTGGCAAGGCCGACCGGTTTTTATAGTGATCCGTAACACTTTTTTATTTATTCCAAAATAAAAGGTACAAAGTAGTTCAGGGGATATGCAGTCTACATATCAGCTATCGGAACTTCCGCACACGGAAGATCACACCCTAGGACAAACAGGTACAAATATGATATACTAGACCATTACATGATAAGGCAGATCAAAACATGATAATTTGACATGAAAGAAAATATAAAGAAAATACAAAATCCCAGAACTTCAGCCCATGTCATCATCGAGACCTTTGAGAAGCTCGATTTTCTTACTTCTTGTTATAGGCGCACTACCCAAAGCGCGACCAGAAGCTGAAACAATTATTGGCGTATTGATTATCGGTTCCGGTGGTGCCTTGTAACCTGGTGGTGGCTTGATATGATCATAAGGATCAGATCATCTCTTAGTTGTCTCTTTTTCTTTGCTACAAGAAATCAGGGTAGTAGGGCTAACAGAACTAGGTGACTTTGAATTGCTAACTTCTTTTGGGCTTACATTGGTACTTGTATCCTTAATTTTTCCATTTAGGAAACCTGGCTTTAGCGCAGTCTGAGAAATATTGGACTTGCATGTTTCTAGTTGTATTAAACCCAACTTATCTCTCTCAGCGGCATACACATCCATAAAGTTGCAGTTATTAACCATTATGTCTATTAGTTTTTTCTTCTCGGCGCACACTCCGGTCGATCAAACCACCTTTGATTTCAGTACGCAGAGATTCAATAGTTTCACCCACCCCTTTCTTTTTGGCCATAAACCTGTTTTTATCATCAGTTTTCGTTTGGAACTTGCCCACTTTGGAAGTCAGTTTAACACAATCGAAATTCATTTGCAAGAAAGAGTCTAGCTTTGGCACTTCAGATATATCACTCTCATTTACACGCAGTGTAGTATCCCGTAAGAATTCGAGGTATTACACATCTAATAATTTCTTTTGACCATAATGAGCTGTTTCAGTATGGTTATGTACTTGTATGCATTAGTTGGATTCAATTTTGGCTTCTCTCGAAATTATTTGGTTAGCACAATTATTTGCCCGAGAACATTTTCAGAGTCTGAAATAAATTTCAGACGTCTGAAATGGTCTTAAGGCACTGGCCGAAATCCATTTCAGACATCTGAAACCAATTTTCAAATGTCTGAAACCAATTTTCAGACATCTGAACATGGTCAGACGTATGAAAATATGTTCAGACGTCTGAAATTTGTTGTTGTTTCTAGTTTTCCTTTTATCGACCGGTTGGTTGTATGCGATGTCAACTTATTACTTGTTTTTCTTGTGCAGCTTATGGCCCTTTTGTTAATGAGACATGCCTTGAGCTTTTCGAATGACGACGATGATGACGATTCTTCTGCATATTTTTCTGTAAGTAATTATATTCATCACACTACATGTTCATGGCATTCATGCAGGATTAATAAAGTACATCAAAATACAAAACATAAGTAAACTTCTATAATAACAATAAGATTTATAATAGTAGTAAATTAACTAAGATTTATAATAGTAGTAAATTAACTAAGATTTATAAAAAAATTAAATAAACTTATAAAAATTAACTAAGTATTATAAAAATTAACTAAATAGTATAAAAATTTGACTAAGTTTACTAATTTTATAAAAACGAAGTAGTTTATAAAATTAACTAAGTATATAAAAATATAAAATATTACCAAGTATTCTATAATAATAATAACAAGAATTAAAAATTATCTAAGTATTATAAAATTAACTAATTATTATAAAAAATTAACTATGTTTTAATTTTATAAAAATTAAGAAGTTTAGTTTATAAAAGTTAACTAAATATATAAAAATATAAATATTACCAAGTATTCTATAATAATAAGAGTAATAATTAAAAATTAGATAAGTATTATAAAAATTAACTAACTATTATAAAAAATTAACTAACTATTATAAAAATTAACTAAGTATTATAAAAATCAACTAAGTTTACTAATTTTATAAAAAAACAACTAAGTATTAACTAAGTATTATAAAATTTACTAAGTATTATAAAATTAACAAAGTATGATGTATTATAAAATTAACTAAGTATTATAAAATTAACTAAGTACTATAAAAATTAACTAACTATTATAAAAAATTAATTAAGTTTACTAATTTTATAAAAATTAACTAACTATTATAAAAATTAAATTAATTTTATAAAAATTAACTAAGTATTATAAAAATTAACTAAGTTTACTAATTTTATAAAAAATTAACTAAGTATTAACTAAGTACTATAAAACTAACTAAGTATTATAAAATTAACCAAGTATTAGGTATTATAAAATTAACTAAGTATTATAAAATTAACTAGGTATTATAAAAATTAACTAACTATTATAAAAAATTAATTAAGTTTACTAATTTTCTAAAAATTAACTAACTATTATAAAAATTAACTAAGTATTATAAAAATTAACTAAGTATTATAAAATCAACGAAGTAATAGGTATTATAAAATTAACTAAGTACTATAAAATTAACTAAGTATTATAAAAATTAACTAACTATTATAAAAATTAACAAAGTATTATAAAAATTAACTTAGTTTACTAATTTTATAAAAAAATAACTAACTATTATAAAAATTAACTAACTACTACAAAAATTATCAAAGTATTATAAAAATTAACCAAGTATTATAAAAATTAACTAAGTTTACTAAATTTATAAAAAAATAGAAGTTTAGTTTATAAAAGTTAACTAAGTATATAAAAATATAAAATATTACCAAATATGACCAAATGCTAACATGAACACATGTGTATAGGTATTGGAGATGGGCATCGTTGTGCATTCGGCTATAATCAAAATATCGTTAGGCGCTTCTGAAGATCCCTCAACAAAAAGACAGCTTGTGGTATCTGATTACGGAGAAAGCGGTAACTTTTAGATGTTCATTTTGTTGGCATTCGGCGCAAATTTGGTTTATGGAAATTTTGTTTTATTTATAGATATCGTGACTTTGTTCGACGGATATTGTGTAAATTTAGTTTATGGTGTTAATTTTTTATGTAAAGTTTGTTTATTGATGTGTCTTTGTGTATGAATATTGTGTTATATAATTAGTTGGTTGATATATATTTTGTGGCGACCCAAACTTCCCCGTGAAGGAAAGAACGAATTGCTTTGAGAACCCGACAAATCAGAACACAAACAGAAGAACATTTCATTGCTTATTACAACAATTCCATCAGAATACAAGAATATACAGAGTATGAATAAATAAAATACGTTCGGTAAATATCAGAGATTACAATACATTACATAGCAACGGAAAATAATACATAAACACAACTGAAAGAGATAAACGGATACAGAGCTTTCAGAATATCATTCCAGCTGTAAACCAGGATCTCGTGAATATTAATCTGCAAAACCAAAACTACTAGCTGCCCGTGTGGAAAATAGGGGCACCCAGAGTTTAGGTTAAAACAATAAACTCCAGGTCAGTCATGTGACTGGTGTGAGAACTAAAACAGTTATTTAAAACTTTACTTTAAAGGAGAGTAATTCAAGGGACCACACCGTATAACACGGAACGGGTTTCCTCCCAAGAATACTAGTGCATAGAATAAACAACGCAATGCTTTTTGGAAAAATGAAGCTATTATAAGACCCAGGTCCCATCACACAATGCAACGCAAGCCGAAGGATAGGGTTTTCCCTTATAATAGCCAAATAATGCTTGATACGTTTAAAACAAATCATTTGATACTATTATAAGTGTATAGTGTCAAAACAACTTCAAATATAAATATATCAATCCTACGCGGCATGGGTACCATCTATCATGTCGCCAATACTAGGCTCTACAAATAAGACCGAAATATCACGTATTGGAAATTGGATTTCCTTCATGAGTTGAGGCAAGGGGCAAGCTCCTCACCGGCTTCGAGACACCCTAGCAAATGCCCCAGGACTACACACTCTGGGTAGCCGATGGAATCGGCTGGGCTGGTCCTCCGTTACGTTTGAGGATTAGTTATTCCTGAACACACGTTTCGTAGTCCTATCGGACCTATCTGTCGGCTCCGAAGAAACCGATATATCTGAGGCGCCTAGCATTCCAACATCCACAAAGGTATAATAATCAATGATGTCAGGGCTAGTAAAACCCTGACACTACCCATAGCTAGAAAGAAACTTTGTGTTCTCCTAGTGGTCCTTATCCCGTTTTTAACTCATACCGAGGTGTGTGGCTCGTGAGTCAACACTATACACAAAGCTACGCCACAAAGGCCGTGCTTTGATCATAAACCACAAGACTCTGCTTTTCAACAAATGCCTTGATCACTGCATCTCAGCATTCCACACAGGCAATTCATGCTATGCAATTGATATCCATCGATATATAACCTCTAAGCTCGTACGTCTCAGATAAGGGCGTTAAGCAAGAGAATAAATTCTTTGCCGCCAAACAGATATATATTTAATAGAAATCAATCAGCATAGAATAAAATCCAATGTCAGACACACAATCCATTTATAAATCCGTTCTGGGTCCGAACGAAACCGGAGGCACCTTATTCCTCCCTATATGTCCAACATAGGGGAGAGGTCCTCGCAAATCCATCGATCTCCAAGTACGTCTGGACGATCACCACTTATTACCCTCTCTTGGGTGTGCATCCCAATCAAGACATCAGTAATCATCCAAACGATGTGAAGACCTCCGGCCTTCAACCACCGTCTTCATCCTCGACTTATCCTCGAATCAGTTATTCAGAATGGGTATAAACCCGGCCTTTCCGAATAACTCACGTATATAATAAACAAGTGCTATAAAAACACAACATACGCCTCATTCCAATTCTGAATATTCTTTTATTTAAATATTCACATCTTTAGGGATTTGTTCCCATTAATTTTATCAAAGATAAATTCTTTAAAATTTATTCTTTAATCTTCCTTTGGATTTCAATTCAAACCATCTCCTGCCTTTAACTGGGTTAAAGAACCAATGTTATTTAAAACACGGTTCTCGATAAACCCAAACTCACATTCCATTCCATCAGCCTCTAACCATAAATTAGCAAGTGAACAATTCCCTAAGTATTAACCCCGAAGGCCGAAACCAACATCAGATCAATACCCAGGAAACCATTCAACTTAACTAATCTCCAGTTAGTTTCTGATTCTCTTGACTCCATTGTTAATCGGGTTAAAGAATCAGTGTTATTTAAAACACCGCTCACAATAAACCAAAAGACCAATTTCAATTCAATTCCAATTAAATATATTAAATTGGAAAACTTTACTTTGGAAAATTCCCGTTAAATCTTAATAAAAAGATTTATAAATTCCAAATCTCATTTCACTATAAATCGGGTTAAATAACGAATGTCGTTAAAAACACAGTTCACAACAAACCCCAAATCCCATCAGTCTCTAACCGTAAATTAGTAAGAGAACAATTCCCTAAGTATTAACACCGAAGGCCGAAACCAACATCAGATCAATACCCAGGAAACCATTCAACTTAACTAATCTCCAGTTAGTTTCTAATTTTCTTAACTACATTCGGTTCAAGAACAGTATTATTGAAGATACCATTCACGACAAACCCAAAATCCAATTTGATATTAAGTACAAGGCTCCGAATGAAAAATATATCGGCTTATATTCAATATCAAATTCTGAAATCAATAAATATCGTATTGGAATAACGATATATATATATATCTTCCTAATTTGTCCACAATATCCATATAATCACGAAATCCAATATCGAAATATTCCGAGGATAATTTCGATTCAAATCCATTCCAATTCATATATTGGAAATCTTGGTTATTTTTAAAACCATTTCAAGCCCAATTTATTTATTTAAAAATATTGGATTATAATTCTAGTATATAACTAGTTCATTTTGATAAAAATATATTTTTATCCTTTCAATATGGAATTTTTCATCCCAATTCTTTACAAATCATTTATTATGATTTTACACTAATTATTAATATTTTTAATAATTTTATCAAGGCCCGTACAGTCGATTTCTACAAACGGCCATCGAAATGCACTTACGACGACATTTTCCAAATTTTATTTGGACATAATTCCAAATCCAACCGTTAGATTTCAAATCTCTAATATTCTTTAGAAAGCTCTTTTCGATATGAACCCAACGGTTCTGGTTTTAGGTGGATCCGACGGATGGATCTCCCGTAATGTCCATTCGAAGTCAATGGTCGAAATTCGCGAACTGCCGCAGCGCGGCGCGTTCTTTTCAGGCCATTATATTATATATATAATATATATTTCGTCATTTTAAATTTGTTTTCAAAACAGTTTCAACCTCATATTCAATTCCAAATCAAAATTGAATTTTCCATTATAAATTCATTTTAAATTCATTTCAAATTGATTTCAATTCAATTTCAATTCGTTTTGAATTCATTTTAAATCGATTTCAATTCAATTTCAAATTCAAATCAAAATTGAATATTCTATGTCACCTCAATATTTTCAAAACATCAGATTTTGAAATCACTTTTCGATATTCATTATAAAATGAATAAAATCGACCAAATTCCCGTTCGTGTTAGAATGACGTTTAACTACTTAACACGGCTTCACATTCCGATATTCACTGAATATTATTTTAAAATATTCGTTAATTCTGGACTGGAATCAGACTCAATCAATTACCATATAATTTCAGTTATATGGATTTCATCCAATACATGTATACAACAATGATGATAAACAATCAACCATCATCCGTAGTGTGTTCTACACTGTATAAGCATCAAATATAAATATTTAACGCTTATAACAGTCTGTCAATCAATCGATCGACATACAGCTAATTATTGGGATTAGTGTATGTCATATATCATCCCAACACCCGTGTGGGGGTTTCAATCAACAAATAATGAATTTTATTTGTGCAGTTGGGCGATGTGTAAAATTTATCGTCCCAATCAATATCAGTCAAATCAGTGTACATAAACAAATAGTCCAATTTGTTTATAAATATTTATTATATTCATATACACGTTAAAAATTATATTTTTAACTATAAAATATTTTATTTCCATTTAATATTTTATTTATGGTGTCGGGTGCGGCTAAGCACCGTCTGCATCCTAGTATATATTTCAAACTAGAAAATAAAATAAAAGTGAGGAGTTCTCACCTTTGGGTTCCACTCCGCCGTTTCATATCTGAATTTCTAAATGGCCTGGATTTGCTCGAAATTCCAATGCGATCCTTTCCCGTTGTTCATAGTAAAAATCGCATTTGATGTTTATTTTAAAAATCACATTATTTAATGGCACTTTATATATAAGAATCGTATATTTTTACAACGCTTCTTTCTGTATAAAAATTATATTTTTATATCTCTACTTCTTATATAAAGATCGAATTTTTATCGCTACTCCATATATAAAAATCGGATTTTTATATCGTTTTTCATATAAATTAAAAAAAATCATATTTTTCTCTCGCCATTCTCTATATAAAATCCACATTTTAATATATCAAAATCGTAGTTTTATATCTCTACTACATATGTAAAAATCGCATTTTTATATTCTCTATCGTATAAAAATCATATTTTTATTATCTCTATAATATAAAAAACATGTTTTTATTTCTACTTCATATATTTATCTCTATAAATAAATAAAAATAAAATTAAAACTAATTTATACTATGTCATTATATAAACAAAACTGATTAAAATTCAAAACTGAACCTAAATTTAAAACCGAATTTAAATTAAGAACTGAATTAAACTAAACTGATTTTAAGTAAAAGAAAAACTGTAAATTACCTTTTTCCTCCGTCGATCTCATTGGTGAGGGAAATGGAGCTCGCAGGAGGTGGAGCAGGCCATCGGTGTGGGCCTGGAGGGTGTAGCGCATCTTCAGGTGGCGGGTCCGGGGAGGTACGGTAGCGGTTTTGGTGACCCTAGGGTTTAGGGCTCGACGGATTTGGGGGGGGGGGGGCGTGTTTAAACTAGAAGAAGGGAGAGAGGCGCGAGACGCCGTCGTGGAGGAGCGACGACTTCAAGCTCCGTGGTTTTTTTTCATTTTGTTTCGATCAGGGAAGAGAGAGAATAGGAAAAAAGGGGGCCAACATACAGTCATTATTATTATTATTATTATTCAAAAGAATTGACTTTTCATTTGACTCCAATCGAGACCCAACGACTATCATCCCTAGCTAATTACCCCCACTCCGAACACAATGGGATATGTCCGGTAAGTTGATTCGACTGTTTCGATCAGTTTCCGTCAAAATCAAAATATAAATCTATATATTGAATTTGAACGCACATTTCAATTTACTGGGGCCTCATACGAACTTTAAAAATTCCCGAAAAATATTATCTAGCTTTGTATTGATGATACGGTCCTAACAAAACTAATTTCGTCAAATTTGGAGACCGTTTGAAAAATGGCCATTTTCTGGTCGATCCAAATTGACTAAAACTGTCAAAACACGTTTTCCTTTGCCACGCTCACATATTGATTCAGAAAATTATGAATTTTGATACCTAGCAATAACTTGACATCCCAGATTCAAAAAAAGTGGTTTCGTTGAAAATGGAGGTCGTTTGCAAAATGGTTATATTTACGGGCTATATTTCCATAGCGACTATTCTGAATTTTCAACTGGACATAACTTTTTATTCCCGCTATGAAATTTGGATTTTTCAGATTCGTTGGAAAGATATTCTCAATTAGATTCTAATACTTTTTGTTTCCAAAATCCGGTTTATTTTGAATCCTGTACATTCATTTGAAAATTGAAATCGAATTTTCAAACTACTTCGCCATTTCCAATTCCCTTTACATTCTAACGTCGTTTCAAATAAATATATACGTTCTAATTATATTCAAAATAAATTTCCCATCGTTGTTATTTAAAATAAATCATTTTAAATTTTCAAAATTCATTAAAATTTCCAAAATAAAATTTTTAAATTGGTTCGGATTTTCCGGGTTGTTACATATTTACATGTTGTTGATATGTTTGTGCATGAATATTTTGATACTACAATATGTACATGCTGTGATAGTTGCAAAAAATGTTGTGATATGTGGCAAAATGTTGTGATAGTAAAGAACATGTAAACTTCCAGAAACGCTGTGATATGTAGCAAAACGCTGTGATAGTAAAGAATTTATAAACTTTGAAAATGCTGTGATATGTGGCTAAACGTTGTAGAAAAGGGAAGATAACAACATTTCTGGAGCAATATAAAACGTTGTATAAACATAAGACAACATCATTTGAAACGCTGTAATATGTCAATTTTCTACAATATTTTTGAAAATGTTGTGATATACCAAAGGACCTATAACAGCACGTTGGTAGACAGCGTTCATTAAAACGCTGTTAAAGGCTATAACAGCGTTTTTTCAATGCTGTGAATAGACATATTTCTTGTTGTGATACATACATACATACATGTATATATATATATATATATGTGTGTGTGTGTGTGTGTGTGTGTGCGGGGTTTGTATATAGGATTTAAATGGTGAAGACTGTACTATTTTAGAGTTCTAAGAGATTTAGGATTTAATGAGATTGAAGAATCATGAGTATCAAGATTTCAAGATTTCAAGAACTCAAGAAAATATAGTAATTGAGTCTAGTTTATATGTAAGACTCTAAATACCACTTAATTTTCAAATTCTGTTTTCAAAATTCAAATTTTGTTTTCACAATTCAGATTCTGATTTCAAGATATTTCAAACTACTTTTCTAAATGATTTCAAATTATTATGAGTTCATATATATATATATATATTAATAGTTCAAAGTTTTATAATAATATGTTTATAATATATATATATATATATTTAGTTTTATAGTTTTAGCTCATATAACTTTATAAATAAGTTTATATTATATATCACTATGTTTTTATATTTTAGAAAATCCTTTTTGAAACACTTGTTTTTATTCAAGAGTTTCCAGAAAATATATATTAGTTTTAACACTTGAAATTTGATTTTAAAAATAAAAATACAAAGCATATATGGACATACCAAATGGAGCATGTCGACATATAACTGTCGTAAATTCAATTTTCAAAGGAAGCATCTTTTCACTATTAGAAACATTTCAGAAACGTTGCAACCTTTGGGACACTATAAATAGGGGTCAATTTTGAATTTTCAATCATTCCTTCTTCTCCTTCTTCACCCCTTTACTTACCACCATTAGTGTACATAAAATTCTTGATTTCTACACTTATACTTTGCCGATTTCAACAAAATTTATATCATTCTTCTTCTCTTCTAAGTCTCTATCAACTACTCTCTGTTTGAAGTGTTATTGAAGAGTTCTTGGGCTGTTGTAATTGTTTAGGAAATGGTGTGTTCCTTGTAGCCCTAAAATCAAGGAAAGGGAGCGGTGTTAACCTTGTAGCCGTGAAATCAAGGGTGGTGGAATCGGTGTTAACCTTGTAGCCATAAAATCAAGGGTGGTGGAATCGGTGTTAACCTTGTAGCCATGAAATAAAGGGTGTTGTACTTGGATATTGATAATAATAAAACTCTGCGCAATCCAGCGTTGCGTGGGACTAGACATAGGAGTAATCTGAACCAGTATAAAATCCAGTGTATTCTTATGTTTTCTGCATTTTTATTTACTTATTTCTGTGTCTGTGATGTTTTCTGTGTTTGTGATCATTTCTAGTGTGATAATTATTGTGTGATTCATATAGTAATTCAAGTTACTTTTAGATTTCTATAAATTTCTCATAAACATTATTCACCTCCCCCCTCTAGTGTTAATTTTGCCTTAAAATCCGCATTCCGCATCCTTAACAGAAACAAGGGTTAGATCTAAAAATAATTTTTAAGTTCGGATTGAATCAATGCATGATGAAAACAGGGTGGCAGAGAAGAGAATTGGAAGAGAGTTGGATCAGTTAGAAGGGAGGAAAAGGTAAATGATTGAAGAGAACATGTTGAAAATAAGTATGGGAAAGAGAACCTATTGCCATTAGCGGATTCAATCCGAATGAACCTTTTGTTTTTTTAATTGTTTATTGCTTGGAAATATAAAAACTTCTTCTCATACTAATTGATTGTCTTTTTAATTTCTTTACCGTATTTGATAGATTATGACAATCAATTAATATCTTCTTTCTAATAAATTTAGAACAGATTTAAATCATTCAAATTTAACAAGTGGTTACAATCATGAATTGTATATGAATGTTAAAATTTGATTTCAAATTGGTACATTATGGTACCATTTGCATATGTAACAGGGCAGTCAAAGTTAGCGTTTGCGTCTGAAGTGTCAGACACGTCAGATGTGTCAAAGGTGGGTCCCGCAACTTAGGCATGTTGGAATGAAATGTTGGTAAGGAGCCGTTTGCATCAGACGTCGTCCGATGCAAATGGCTACTTCCTAACGTCTGTTTTTTAAACCCTTTTATATAAAACAACATTCTCCACTGCCATATTTGGTATTACTTAGGTAAATGAAGTACTAACTTGACAAGCGGAACGCTGTCAACGAAATTTCCGAACGAAGAGGCTCTGTTTCACTTCATTTTGCGAGCGATTGAAGAATTATGGCTTGGAGGCAACTAAGCGCATAACAATAAGGGAAATGTTAGCTATTTTCTTGTATACTATCGCTTTGGCTCTTCCTATACGGTAGGTTGCTAAACGGTTTCAACGATCAAATGTTACGGTATGTCAACTATGCATTAACGTGTACCAACAATATATTCTATATTTCAAATTCTGCATTTTAAATTCTTCAATTTGTATTCTGTAATTTGAATTCTAAAATTTGTATTCTGCAATTTAAAGGTTGAAATTTGTATTCTATATTCTACAATTTAATTAGAAAATAAAACACAAACAAATAAATAATAAAATAATTACTCTTCCCCTTCCAATTTGTCTCTTTCGTAAAAGAAAAATGCATTTCTTGTTCACGAGAATACCCCTTTCGAAATGCCCATTTTGGTTCGTTTGCAAATGCACCCTCAATCAACAATGCAAAAGTTATTCAAGTGAGTAAAGTACTAGAAAGCTTTCTAACACATTGTATTCAAATTTAATCAAAGAATACATTATACTCTAATCGTGAAGTATAGTACGACTAATATTACATGAACTGGTTTCATCAGTGATATTCTCTGAGCATACTAGAGAGGAGGTTTGATTTTATTACACATTCCAACAAATGGTTTTAATTTAGTGATGTTATGTCTACGTATCAATCATATCATGCTAACACAGTAACGTAGCGATTAAAAACAAATATTCTCATATAACATAAGTTAAAAATATAAAATGGAAATTTAATTTACAACGTTTCGATCATGGCTAATTCTATTTAAATCCAGGAAAATGCCGAGTTCACCCAGAAAAATTAATGATCAAATTGCCCTTGTTTTGCTATATTTTTTTAATTTTTCAAATACCTCGTAGAGTCCTTACGAGGTTCCTTAGGTAACCTCGTAGAGACTCTACGAGTTATTTTTAGGGCACCTCGTAGGGATTTTATGAGGTATCCCAAAGGCACCTCGCAGTGACTCTACGAGGTTACCTAGGGAACGGAGGGTAAAATTGGATTTTTTTTTAAATCTTACATGAGTAAACTTAGAAAAACGCCGAGTTCCTCTCATTTTTTGGGTTTTACTGAGTGAACTCATCAAAAACACGAGTTTAAATAGAATTACCCTTCAATCATTAATATTAGTTCTGTCATGTAACCAAATTAAAAATACTATCATATAAAACTAATTTCAAAAGCTTAGCAAATGAAATACTTGACTTATTGCCCAAGATTAGGTAAGCAATAAAGAGAAAATTAATGAAATTGAAATTGCCATAACAGATGGCTCATATTGTACTTGATTGATTTTCACATGTTAGAAAACGATCAACTTTGCCATACAATCTTCATTTTTCATAGTGTCGCAAGCTTTAATGCTGAAACAGGACATGTTAACAAAACCTGCGAATTGAAGAAATCTAGTTGAATCAACTTTATTTTTGAACACATGGTTAAATCAATCATTTTTCCATATGTGAAATGGTGGGAAATATAGAAAAGTGGACAGAAATCTACGTTTAATATTCAGATCAATTTAGAAAATTTTGTTAATTCGATGAAGAAGTTTGTGGAGACTGGAGAGAGAGAAGTTACTGCAAGAAGAGAGAATGAAATGAAGTTAAATATGTATAGTCGTGTATTAGTGCTGCGATTGCCGTACATTATCATTTATTTTTATCAGCCAACACTGAAAATTGCTAAAAATAATATACCAAAAATTGTAATTAACTTATTTAATGTATTGCATTACATATATCATGTCTTTTACTAAATTACCTTTGTTTTCATCTACTCTTTCTTCCCGCTTTCAAACTTAGAACACATTTACTCAAAATTAGAGCTCCTTACTTCAAATTAAGTAAACTTTGAAAAATGAATTTTTGTTTGTGCACTACTATTTAGCTTTTTTTTGAATTTTTCAAAATTTTACCAATTTCAACAAAATTACTCTAAATTTTTAAAAAAAATCAACAATTCTAAAATGGGGCATTGTTTCTAAATGTTTTGTGAATTGGTATTTTAAGTTTAATAATGAAATAATTCATGAGCATTTTCATTAGCATATCTAGTTTGCATCAAACTTTAGTACTTTTAAAGTTAGTTTGATTGATGATATGCAAAAGTTTTAAAAATACTATGAGAAAAGGATATTTAAGAAAAAAAATTATTGATAATTATGGTGTATGTTAAGTTATTTTTGGTGTATGAATACAACTTACCATTTTTAGTTTAACACCGTTAAGCATAAGTCAAGCATAGACTGGCCAACAAATGACGTGTTAGTTTTATGATAGAAAATGGAATACAAAGAATGTTTTTTTCAAATACTACACAAGAAACATAAATTTAGGAGGGACCGCACATTAAATTAGTATATTTTCTCTCGAATTCCTCCAGTCACCTGAATACACTATTTTGGCATTTGACGAAAAATTATCTTGTCATAGTAGCAAAACTCTTTTATGACATAGGTTATAACTTCAAATTTGGTGCGTCTTTTGTCTGAACAGTTAAATCCAAGAGATTTTACTATGTAGATGCTTATCTTGTAACGTAGTAAAAATGTAAGTGTTTAGCTAGTCTTCTAATGTACTTTTCTGTTTAGACCATGATATATTTACTTGGACTTTGTCATATACGCGTAGAAACTACGAACATTAGTAAATCACATCCTTGTTCAAATGCGATAAAAATAATAATATGTGTTGACTCCCGTTTCACCAAGGCCATCATGACTTGGATTTCTGTCAGAGGAGGTGTTCAAGACATAGGCATAATCTCTCGCTAGATCAATTTACTTGGATACAATATCACAATATTAAGCTTCGGTTCAACCCAGGCTTCGGGTCAACTTAGGTCGATTCGATCTAGATTCACACTTCCAACACTTAAAACCAATGTTCACTTCGGGTCGGCATGGCACTTCATTTCCTCCACCAGCCTTTCGGATTGAAGTTTCCAAGCTCGGTCATACCGAGCCGACCCACACTTACTCGAAGCCTAGAGTCATTCAAAGGCTGCAAACTCAGTTTTCGAGGCATTTTTCCTGGTTAGCCATGGCCTAGTCTACCTCCATAATTTCTGGATCAAATTATATGTGCGCCGTGCAGTACGAGAAGCAATGTGGTTTGCTGCTTATCCATGATTATCGGCATTGCCTGACACGTGGCTGACCCGACCCAGGATGGCTGCCATGTGGCAGGTCGACCTGACCTGACCCAGAATTTTCCTATAAATACTCAGTTCAAAAGCTGAGGGAGGGACTTTGTTTTGGCTTCTCTGATTCAGGCGCAAGGCTTTTACACCATTACTGAACCGAGCCGAGCACTAATACAAATATTTTGTATAATTCATCATCTTTCTATACTTTCTTACAAATAAAACAATTGTATCATATAACCGGCAGTATCAACAAGGATTATAAGTGGACGTAGGCTTAGATTTGGCCGAACCACTATAAAATTGTTATGCACCCTGAGTTTGTTTATTTTATTACATTTTTTGATTGAGATTATGAGAATATTTTGTGATTTGTGTGTGGATTACATGCTTTGGGGATTGATAGTCAAGAGTCCCACTTTTTAACGTCAACACTTTGGCACGCCAGGCAGGGGAAGGCACACACCTTCAGCAATTTCTAGCTCGAAAGGCTTCGTCATTTTAGGATTAATGGAGAAGCGAAAGAAAGAATGTCTTCCCAAGCACAGGCCGCGAGCAATGAGGTAAGCCAGGGAGCTTTCTCCGATGGAGATCCCACTCTATACTTAACAAGGGAAGAGATGGATGATGTTCTTAAGGAATTGAGAGCAAGGGTGGAGCATTTAGATGAACTTGTGTGCAATCAACAGGAGACGATAAAAAGTTTTTTTTTACCTGATTAGATGTAAGGCAGGGAAACCCAATAGCTCTCCCTAGAAATAGCGCCATTGGGGCAGCAGCGGCACCACATCTCGGGTTGATCCAAGCTCTGGCTCGACTTGATATCTCACCATAAACCGGATTTATGCAACACCCGGTTGGGCCTACCGTTCATACCGACCCGAGCACGATTGGAGCAGTCAACTTACAATCCTCAAGCAACGCAATACCACATCAGCTCCTGGTGTTGCGGAGGAAAACACTAATGTGAACCAAGCTAATATGGCCTTGGCATGGGGTAACTCAGAGATGGGAACTGGAAATGCTGTGCTAGGTCTAGTCAACCAAACCGCCCACGGTCAGTTCGGCCATGCTGACACAAGAACTGGGGGGAGATATGAGGCGCACTTGGGTGCGCAAGACATACTTCCACCACCTTCTGATCTTCGCACTAAAGCCCTCAACACTGGATTGCACAATTAGGAGAAACTTCTTGGAGATGAGAGCCAGCTTGCCAATTTAATTCGACGATTTTCTAGAGGCAGTACTTCTCAAGGAGATTTGGATAACGTCAATCGTAGACCCTTCACGCGGGAAATCAACAACTCTCGCCACCCGCCTAGCTTCCATCTTCCATCTTTGGAGCCACACAATGGTAGGACCGACCCCACTGTGCATCTGATGCACTACGTGCGCTACATGGAAGTACTATCAACGTCGGAAAACATCATGTATAAGTGCTTCCCCCTATTCTTGGCCAACATCGCTGCTATGTGGTTCCGACAACTTAAGTCTGAATCTATTAGCAACTAGAACACATTGGTCGCTTGCTTCATAGAATAATTCAGGGTCCGCATATCTCGGCCTAAGAATGTCATGACGCTCACCTCCATCAAACAAAGATGCAGTGAGACCTTGTGCTTATATTTTAGAAAGGTTTAATGCGACAGTGGCGTCGGTGGATCGACCTGACCTTTCCATGGTACTCATGGAAGTCATCTCCGACATATTGGACAAGAATGATTTCACAATCTCCTTACATCGAGATCCACCCAGAGACCTTGGTGAATTTTTCTTGGAGGTAGACTGGTTCTTACGGCAAGGGGATGCTAATATCGAGGTGGATAACCCTGATGTTTACTGGGCAGAGGATGAGTATCATCAAACCCGGAAAGAGCAAAGGCAAGAGAAAGGTCCTGTAGAAGAATGAGAGGAAAGTGCGGTTCCGGAGGGAACCGAAGTACGACAAGTATATCGAGCTTAATTCCTCATTACTAGATATATACCTCAATGTGCGAGGAACTCTTCCTTTCCCTTAGCCTCTCAAGAGGGAGCCAACTCAGAAGGAGCGTGATTCTGGGTTGAACTGCATGTTTTTTAACATGGCAGACCATGCCACCAACGAATGCATGCACTTGCATGACCTTAATGAAGAGTGGATTAGACGTCGAGAGTTGCCCGAATATGTCAAACAATCAACAGTGCCAACACCGGTACTGCCACCTTTCCATGGTCCTCGGAATAGGAGTGATCCGGGGCCGAGCAGCCGTAGAATCATTATTAGATGATCTGTATTAAATCACCATAGATTTCACTTTCTTAAGGTAAGATATGTACTTGCTTATATTTGATTTTCGGATGACTACATTGACTCAAATAATCATGGGGATTAGGATTTAATCCTCGAACATACTTCGTTCTCAACAATTAAACCATCTGATGAATAAGTGGCTAAGTTGAAGTACACATGTACGAGATTAGGATTTAGTCCCTAAGCGTGCTCTGGATTTGATGATAAACCAATCATGCTTTTTTTTGGTTATGTAATAATTGTAGATTCAACAAAATAAATTTTCAAGCATGGATTGTGTTTGACTATGCATAAGTATTTTGTCAGGATGTGGCAAGGTCCTCAATCGCAAACCAGAGTATGGATTATGATCATCTCTTGACCCTAGGTATGGATCATGCCTAGGGATGGACTATCTTGTCAAGCTATGGCAAGTTTAGTTTTACTACGACATGAGTATGGTTTATACTCAATTTGGATTCTAGAGTATGGTTTATACTCGATCTAAAACCCCCAATATGGTTTATACCCGCAAGGAAAAATTGCCATGTCAGGATGTGATGAGAAAACTCAATCATAACCTAAGTATGGCATATACTCAGTTTGGATCCATGGGGATGGTTTATGCCTAAGGGGTTGAGTTATTGTTTTAGGTCTTAACCAGACAATTCAGTCATAGATCGAGTATGCATTATGCTAACTAGGATGCCTGTGCATGGTTTATGCTTGAAAAAGTCTAACAGTGACTGTCAGGATTTGATATAATTGTTTGCCTATTTTCTATGTTGATATGGATTATTCTAACACATGGGTAGGTCCGACGAGGCCCTGGTTTTCTTGGTTTTCATTTATAATGCGACCCGAAATGGTCATCAGATTTCTTGGTATTCTGGCTCTCTTATAATACGGTCTGGTGCGACCATGGATTTCTGGTTTTCTATTAATACGATCCAACGTGATCGTGGCTCTTTGGATTTCTTTTGGTTAATTCTCTTAGATATCTACGGAAAGCGGATTATCCAGAACATACCTTCCTTCATCAAGAAAGATATATATGTTCTAAGGGGCAAAGTATTGACGCGCCTTTTTACCAAGGCCGTCATGACTCAGATTTTTTTCAGAGGAGGTGTTCTGGATATGGGAATAATGTCTTGCTAGATCAATTTGTTGGATCTAGATTAACCCTAGAGGGGGGTGAATAGGGTTTATTATAGTTTTTTGCGAGATATTAAAAATATAGAGATCACAGATAATAGCAGAAATAGAAATGCAAAAAAAAAAAAAATGACACAAGAGATACCCAGCTTCGGCAAAACTCTGCCTACTGCTGCATTCCTAAGGTTTCTACTAGATGATAGAACAGATCCCGCATACAAGACCTTGTACACTCGCGACTCTCGCTCCTATTCTAACTCTACGCTCAAAACCCTAGACTGATTCAAACCCCTGAATCAGAATTTCCCCTAGTTTTACACAGACTAGTCAACTGCCAGTTAAACCCCTAACTGGTTCCCCCTAGATTTTACAGAATCTATAAACTGTTCGGTTTACAAAGAAATTAAAACTAAAACAATACAAAATAAAAGAAAACAAATATAAAAACCCTAGGCTAAATAAAATTAAATCTCCCTTTTCTTCTTAGCCCTTAAAGTCAAAATGGTTGGCCCACTCTTATTTCATTTGCACCCGATCCTCTTTGGTCCTCTGGAGATTGAAAATGGCGGCCGTAAGATACTAGGGCTTTCTTCAAATCCATAAATCGATCTGTGTTTGTTTACTTGATAGAAAGATGGATCTCTGAAGGTATAACTCGTGTTGCCTGAACGTCGATTTGGTTTGAGCAATCCCTTTCTGTCTGACGATCGAAAACTTTGAGTATTCACTGGTTTAAAAATTTAGCTCTCAAATTGATTTCTGGTTTTTCGATCCTTTTATGCCAGTGATGAAGTGGTGATTATATAGGGTCTTAGAAACCTTATTGACACTCTGATTTCGAAATATGCGGCTTGACTGATTGCGGTTTCTCCTTTTGTGTTTGCTGATAAATTCTGATTGAATGAATTTTTGCGGGTTTCCCTTTTTGACTTTCTTCGATTTTAATTGATGAAATATGTTGCCTCGATTTGAAAGTTGCCTTTGACTTTGAAAAAAAAACTGGTTTGTGGCACATCTGGAACCTGATTGAGATGCTTCGAATGAAATCCCTTGCTATTCATTAAAATTGAGTAAATCTGAACATCTGAATAGGCCCTTGCGTGATTTCTGTTGATTGATAAGAGAATGAATTTATGCCTAACAAATAATGTTCATCCATACTGGAAAGTTTTGATTGTGAATAGATTTATTTCCCAAAACAAAATCTTCATATTTCTTGAAAAAAAAATTGCTGGAAACTCTAATTTAGCTCGGCTTGCATTTTTTGAATGATGTTGCCTTGTTTGAAACCATGACTGGATTTAAATTTGTTAAATGTAGATCACTGATTTATAGAGGCTTGTTCATGCCTTGATTTGAGTTCACACCATTTTCTGCTTGATACTTGACTTGCCTTGTGCTTGACTGTTTTCACATATGCACCATATTTGTGTTATCACCACTGACATGAATAAGTCCACTGTTTTACCTAGTGTTGAGTCTGCATTGCCAGAGTAAATCCAACTGTTCTTCGATTCAACCTGTCATTTCTGGAAACATAATTTATGCCAAAAATTCACTTCTTTAATTCTGGAAACTTTCTGAAATGGTTTTAAAAAAATCTGCAATTTTATCATTTGCCAAAATCATGGAAACAAATTTGAACTTTGAAATATGTTTGTCCCTACTGAAATTTCTCTTGTGTGATCATTTCTGGAAAGGTTGAACAATTTCTTGTCATCATTGACTTGCATTTTACTTGCTTGCTATTATTGTGACCATTTGTTCATGCTGTAGCACACCATGCTATTGGGCTGCCTTGTACACTTGACCATTTTTGTCTTGCTGGACTATTTTACCTTGCTTCATATGCACATGTATATGATATTTGTAGGCCTGTTATGCATTATCTTGTACTTCCCCTGTATTGCCGTGCTTTGCGCCATTTTGACCATGCTTGAAACATTAAGAAAGAAGCTAGCATATTCATCACTATGTCCCATATTTGCTTGTTTCTGCTTCATTTATTATGCCATAACCATGTTGACTGAACTGTGAACATTCTTGTAAACCGGTTTGACCATTTTGAGATTGTGTATTTAGTCCCATACTTTCTTGAATTACATCCCTGTTTCACACCATACATGAGTTTGCTTGCATTAGCCATAGCTGCTGGACTTGATCACCATGCCGCTTACTTGGTTTATGCCATACTCGACCATCCTTGTTACTTTATTTTGCTTGACCTTGAATCGTACTGTTGCACCATGAATTCTTTCTTGAACATGTTACCATTATATTTACATGCTGAAACTGATTTTTGCACACACAATTCACATGCTGTTTGACTCGATGTTTCTGTTTCATTGTTGTTGCTATGTCACTTGAACGCATACTGCCATGATCATATGTTTTGAACTTGAATTTGCTGAAAGTTTTCATGCTCCATAAACACACATCTATGTCCACTTGAGCTTGACACATGAACTTGATGTTGACTTTATCAATGTTGAGTTGTTTTTCACTTTGGCTTGACTATGAACTGTGCTTTGACTTTTTGCACTTGCACTTGAAATGATTTCGGCCACTTGCTTTTGACTTTGTTCATGTTCATGAGTATGTTGCGCTGAGTCGAGAAGGTCCTTGATGGCTACTCCTCAGATGCACACACTGATTGGCGAGGCAGTGCACACGTGTATTTTCATGCACGTGTGTACATGCAGCCACTCAGACTGATTTTCTTGTCCCTGCACAATAATATGTGTATATACATACACATGTATGTGTATACATGTATGTGCGTCCTATATTCAGATCAAGTCATGAAAAATGATGAGAAACACACCGAAATTCTGAGGCAAATAAAATTTTCAAAAAAAATTTGTATTCGCTTTTATTCAGTTTCAATTCTATTGCAGTGTACTATGTGTGTGTTTTTCATATGTGACATGTATGACTATGATGACTGGACTGACTGTGATGACTGGACTGGACTAGGAGCAGTGAAGACTAAAAATAAACAACTGTGTCAGTACAAGTGTATATGAGTCTGTATATTGAGATGTAAACTGAGTGTGACTGTTTTTGCAGTGAGAAGCTGTCTATATGAAATGAGTGTATTAGTGAAACGTGTAAATAGTGGAGTTGTGAAAAATTGTACTGTTTGAATATTGAAATAAAATATTCTATTTAAATAAAATACTGTGTTAATGTTTAAATTTCTGCACAGTCGTATTTTATTTAAATATAAATATTATATTCCTATCTGTGATGTATAGAACAGTACAGTAACAAACACATTTAAAATAATATTTATTTGATTGTTATTATCAAACAAAAATCATATAATTGTGTATACAACTACGTTATATACAACACAATTTACTTGGATAGGATATCACAATATTAAGCTTCGGCTCGATCTGGTCCTCAAGTCGACTTAAGTCGATTCAGCCTAGATTCATACTTCCAACACTTAAAACTAAATTCACTTCGGGTCGACATGGCACTTCATTTCCTCCACCATCCTTTCGAGTTAAAGTTTCCCAAGTCAATCATACCGACTCGACCCACACCGACTCGAAGCCTGGAGCTATTCAAAGGCTGCAAACCCGGTCATTGAGGCACTTTTCCCAATCAGCCATGACCTACTCTACCTCCATAATTTTGGACTGAACTACACGTATGTCGCGTAATCCGAGGAGCATTATGGCTCATGTGAAGACTAGGCCCGGCTGCCTATCCCTGATTAGTGGCATCGCCTGACACGTGGCCGACCTAACCCTGGATGGCTGCCATATGACAGTTCGAGCCAACCCAGAATTTGCCTATAAATACTCAATTCAAAAGTTGAGGAAGGGAATTTTTTTAGCTTCTGTGATTCAAGCGCGAGGCTATTGTACCAATACTGAACAGAGCCAAACATTAATACAAGGATTTTGTATAATTCATCATCTTTCTCGGTTTTTTTATAAATCAAACAATTGTAGCATATAGTCAACAATATCAATAGAGATTATAAGTGAATGTTGGCTTGGATTTGGCTGAACCACTATAAAATTGTTGTGTTCTCCCTGTGTTTGTTTATTTTCTTACGTTCTATGACTAAAATTGTGAGAATATTTTGTGATTTGTGCAAGGATTACATGCTTTGGGGGTTGATAGTTAAGAGTCCCACTTTTTGACATCAACAATATGCATTTTATATTTTTATATGAGCGTTACTGCATGTGCTTCTTGTGTGAGACTACGTGTTCTTCATGCATAAATTGTTTTTATTATATATTATACACGTTTAATACATTCAACAAAAAATAATTAGTATAACTATTTTACATATTTTTGGATTGAAGTCATGTATAATTAGTTTGAATTTTTATTTCTTTGTTACAGTGTTTAACTTCTAGTAGTTTAACTTATTTTTACTTAAATAACAAATCATAAGAAATGAATTTATAAAAAAAATATTATTTTTAAATTCTATTTCTAAGTGATTTGAATTAGTAATATTTTATGTAAGTGATCCAAGAAAAAAGTTCGACCGTTAGATTCAAATTTTAAGTTATTAGCATTTAGGGATGTTTGAATATGTGATGGAAATTTAATTCTTAGAACCTATTTCAAGGGATGTTAACCGCTGTAATTTATATAAAATGACAATTTTTGTAGTTTATGTTTACACCAAAAAAGTGATATCAAAGGAATTGCAACTATTAATAAAAATGTATTAAATTTTTCCCATGTGCATGAGTTTGTATAAGCCTTGACAAAATCCAACATTTTTATGGTTATTTCATATTATTCACGTCCTCAATCGAGCAGAAAACGATAAGACCTGAAATGAACACAACACTATGTCGCATGTAACAAGAATATAATAATATGTCACGCTTCGCAATGTACAAATAAACCACAATTAATTATCCAGCAAGCACTACACAAATAAGGCTGGTTTCCAGTAGCAGTTAGCAGTAGGCCACCGTTGAAAACCGACGCTAAATCCATCAGAATGACACTCGTGTTTACTATCGACTTCGACGGCTTCAATGTCTATTTCCGATGGTTTCAAACGAAAATAACTACGTTGTCCAACGTTAATTCTGACATCAATTTTTGAACACCTGGAAAAAATGGGGGCCTAATAGGCATCGAAAACAGAAAGAAACCATTTCTAAATAGCCATCGGAAATTGCTACAAACCATCAAAAAAGTAGGACCAAACTTTCATCGGAAGCTGTCAAAATTCTGGATGCTTTATTTTACCCGCTTGAGTCTTGCATCTCCTACCCATCACATACACATAACCAATGTCACAGCTCCATTTCGAGAATATATGTATAAACTAACATCAAATACACAAACAACAACAATATTTATTACAGTCCAACTCAAATAATTCAACACACAACAAAACCAAAAAACCAACCCCAAATCTACATCAAACATCCATCATCTTTGCAAAACAGATCAAACATGCCCAAATCCACATCATACAATGCCAAACCTCTCATCAGAATGTACCAACCACATCCTCCCTGTCACCAATTTATATATATAAACACCAATTTATATATATAAACAAAAGCACAAAAACCGTTCCTCTCAAGATTCATCATCCCCTCCTAGACCATCCAATAGACGAATGTCCCAAGCCGCTCCATATACTCTATCAAGCGTTGTTTCGGCTACATCATCTCCATAGTACGATAACGGTCGTGCTCCTATGGCTCGATGATCTGAGCTCGTAGCTTTGCAATCTTTGTCTTATTTCAAGTAAAAGTAATAGGCAAATAATATATGGGCCGGTTATATTTACTCTCCCGCTTATTCTCTTCTGCATCTGGGCTTAGCCCATGTAACTTAATTTTGGCTATTATATAAAGCCATATGTTATGTACATAAAACATCATCGTTTCATATTAAATAAAATTCATTCTTGCAGCTGAAAATACAAAAGCTTATTTCTTCAAAATCTAACTTGGTATCAGAGCAGGTTTATTGTGCTTAACAGCATCAACTGCATATTCCTGACCAAGATAATCTCTGATTTCAAGAGATTATTGTCCATCAGCTTTATTCCATCATTTGGACCCTCTCATCAACGGTGCTAACCGTGTCACTTGAGAGTTGTTGGCATCAACGAAGAACTGTGCCTCGCCTAGAGTTTCCTTAGCCTGCATCAATTCATCAATTGACGCTTTTGTGGTAAAACTCATCTGATTTCATCAAGAAACTGATCAAGAAAGCAAAGAAGCTGATCTGGTTGATTAAAGAGACATCCAATTAAGACTTGTCAGGTTTTATTCTCAAACAAGAATATTCATCATTCAAGTCTTTAAGGTTTCATTCAGTAATCAAAACAGAGAGTTTCTTTAAATTCTCAATTCAAAGTCTCAAGATTCAGAATATTTTTACCTTTCTTGATTAATCTGTGGACATTTTTTTTCACCATGGCCGGACCTGGTGATGAAACTAGTGTTAATGTTTCTGGTGGAAGAGGTTCAACTGCACCAAATCAACCTCCACAGGCTCCTGATCCCATCCAAGACTTAATGAAGGCAATCATCAAACCCCAAAGCCAGATTGTATCAACCCAACTCAATGAATCAAATTATCTGTTATGGAAATTGCAAGTAGAAATAGCAATTAGAGGATATGGACTTGATGATTACATTTATGGAACAAAAATCATTCCTCCAAAATTTGTTAGAGATAATGAGGATAAACTTGTGCAAAATCCTGAATATCAAACATACCAGAGACAAGATAGTCTCATTTGTGCATGGATGATGTCATCCATTGGACCAAACATAGTACCTCAGTTAATTGGAGTCAGATCTGCCAATGAAGTTTGGTCAACAATTGAGAGAAATTTTTCTGCACAGTCCTCTGCAAGAATCATGCATCACAGAAGACTACTCCACAGTTTTAGAAAAGGTGATTCAACAATAAATGAATATTTGTCAAAAGTAAAAAATATTTGTGATCAATTAAGTTCAGCAGGGCAAAAAATTCCTGAGTCTGAACAAGTGTTGGCAATTGTAAGTGGGTTGGATGATGATTATGAGGCAGTTTCTGCAATTATCTTGTCTATGGATCCTACACCAAGTCTACAATATGTATATTCAACCCTATTTGCTCACGAAGGCAGAATTGACCACAAAAGAAATATGGTTTCAGACATGTCAGTTAATTTTTCTACCTATGGAAGGGGTAAAAATCAAAGCAATGCATCAAGAAATCAAAATCAGCCTAATTTTCAGAGAGGAGGACAGTCAAATCGTGGCAGAGGCAGAGGAAGAAATACTAACAATAGACCTAGATGCCAAATTTGTGAAAAATTTGGTCACACAGCCAATAAATGCTATTTCAGATATAATTCAAGTGTGAATCCAGGGCAGTCAAGCAATAATTCTAGTGTAAACTTGGTGGACGTGCAGAAAGATAACAACAAAAATCAGGCTGAAAATTCTAATGCAGATTCAATTTCAACTGATGTTGCTACAGATGATTGCTGGTATCCAGATTCAGGAGCTACTAATCATGTTACAAACAATCTAAACAATCTCAATTTGGGGAACAAAGAATACAAAGGTACATAAAATCTTTTAGTTGGTAATGGCAAGATTGCACACATAACACATACTGGAAATGCAAGTTTAAAAGGTTCCAAAGATCTCATTCTAAAAAATTTGCTAATGGTCCCTTCTATTAAAAAGAATCTATTGAGTGTTTCCCAATTCGCTAAGGACAATAATGTATTTTTTGAATTTTATCCTAATTCTTGCATTGTTAAAGACATTCTGACACAAGAAATTATTTTGCAGGGTAAAGAGATTAAAGGGTTATACAGATTTTGTAACAACCCGTATTTTCAATAATCTGTTATAACATAAATTGAGGCAGAATTTAATTATAAAACGTGAATCAAGGTAAACGGGCTATGCCATTACGTTCGTCTCGGAAAAATACGCGAAATAGAGTCCGAGTTTTCCAAAATCGGAGTCCGTATGACTCAGTTAAGGCCCATTGAAGTTTGCAGAAAATTCCTAAGTAAAAACAGATTTAAATTTTAAATTTAAAAACAGGAATTAGGGCAAACTGGGCAGGCGGGAAAAATTCCCGCCCAGGGCCACATGTCGACAGGCCTGTCGACAGGGGTCTTGGGGTGTCGACAGCCCTGTCGACAGCCCTGTCGACAGGGGGTGCCCGGCTGATTAGCCTGGTGCACCATTTCTGATTAGGGTTGGGTCTTGTGGCCTGTTTCTAGAGAGTTCCGAGATCTGATGGACCTAATTGAATCTAGGGTTAATCCTATGGTCTAAATTACTAGCCTAATCTATAAATAAGACCCTAACCTACCCTAAATCATTCATTATTCATCCTAGCAACTAAACTATGGCAAAATCAAAACTCTCATGGCCTCCACCCAATTCCTAAATTAATTCCTAAGTGATTTTCCATGCATACAAGTATATTTGGGCTTGTATGATCCTCCTTAGCTTGCATTAAAGGCTTGTTTCTCTATTGGCATCATAAAGGAGGAGTCTTGATCAAGTTTGCTTGCATTTGGGGGTTTTAATTAGTTGCATAAGGGGTTTCTTACATTTGTTATACTCATTTGAGTCCGCATAAGCATTGTAAGCCCTCTTACCTTCATTTTAGAAACTCTAAAGTTAATATGTGATGCAAGTTGGGATTTATGTATGTATGTTTATTAAGTTATGCATGTTTATGCAAGTTTGCTAAGCAATGATTTGCAAGTTTATTAAGTTATGCATGTTTATGCAAGTTTGCTAAGCCATGATTTGCAAGTTTATTAAGTTATGCATGTTTATGCAAGTTTGCTAAGCCATGATTTGCAAGTTTATTAAGTTATGCATGTTTATGCAAGTTTGCTAAGCCATGATTTGCAAGTTTATTAAGTTATGCATGTTTATGCAAGTTTGCTAAGCCATGATTTGCAAGTTTATTAAGTTATGCATGTTTATGCAAGTTTGCTAAGCCATGATTTGCAAGTTTATTAAGTTATGCATGTTTATGCAAGTTTACTAAGCCATGATTTGCAAGTTAAATGAGTTATGCATGTTTATGCGAGTCCACTAAGCCATGATTTGCAAGTTAAATGAGTTATGCATGTTTATGCGAGTCCACTATGCCATGGTTTGCAAGTTTAATAAGTTATGCATGCTTATGCAAGTTTAAAATGGCAAGTTGTGCATGTTTGACAAGTTATGCATGCTTATGCAAGTTTAAAATGACAAGTTGTGCATGTTTGACAAGTTATGCATGTTTATGGTAATATGCAAGTTCACTATGCTAAGTTATGCGAGTTTAACATGTTATGCATGTTTATGGTAATATGCAAGTTCACTATGCTAAGTTATGCGAGTTTAACATGTTATGCATGTTTATGGTAATATGCAAGTTCACTATGCTAAGTTGTACAAGTCTAACATGTTATGCATGATTGTTGTGCAAGTTTATCATGTATGTTGTGCCAAGTTCCCTCTTCCTATCCTTTATGCGTTATTACGAATATGTAAGCGAAAGAATGACGTTGGGGGTTTGGGTAAACTTAAAATACATGAAAATATAAGATTGGGAATTTACCTATTAAGTTAGGTCTACCCCTTGGGAATTTACCTATTAAGTTAGGTCTACCCAAGCATTTGTTGACTTGTAATTATGTTTTGAAATAAAGTGGACATGACACTTAGAAAACATAAGTGTGGCCAACTCGAGGTTGGGTTGAGCTTGTAGCGTAATTCTACCCGGAACCGACCGACTTAACTAGTGGCTACAAACAATAGGACCCAATGTGAGAAGTTGGTCATGTGGTGCCAAAACCCGTGGTTAGACTAAGTTGTGGTGTAAACCTACCCGGACCCGCCCGGCCTAACTAGTAACCACAACAAGGTCTAATGTGGGAGGTTAAGGTGCATTAAATTAATTAATGCCTCATGATTAGGGTTAAGTCAGGGTCCACTAATACTTAACCAATTTGGGGATTCGAGGGATTGAAATGGGGTTAAGTGGTGAACTGTGGGTCACACTTAACTAGTTTAATCCAGGATTAGTGAAGGGTTAAATCACCCTTAACCCTCTCGGGAAACCCTAGCAACGTGGTCTGTTCTAACAGTAATCCCAGTTTGGTATCATTCACAACCCTAGAAGCTAGGCTAGGGCGGGGCACGATTACTGGACGGATGTAAGCGACCAAAAGGCGATGGCCGAGTGGTACAGCGGTGCGGGTCCAGGCGGGCTACGGACGTGCACGTAGTCCGGTGTTGGACAAACTCGAGGCACGGGTACCAGTAGGTTAGGGCTGTGCATTATTGCTTAAGTGTCTGGGGTTGACACCCGAGGGCTTGATACACCCAAAGGTGGACCCAGCACAGTCTAACTACAACCATATGTGGGCCATATGGACACCAACACTTGACGTGTTAGGTTTATAGGGAGCCGATCGACTAGACCGTTGGGTTGGACCTTATATTAAGGTCACTTCATGTTATTGGGCCAAAGTTTGGGCTGAGGGATCAATACCTGTTATGTTGGTTTGCTAGTACACCGTGGTGCAAAACTTAACCTTGTTTATGCGATGACACCTCTATCTATCTTGTAGTTACTTTATCATGCTAGTATGTCGTTATTTATGATCATCTCAGTTTCCATCATGATGTTAACTTTATTAGTTTATAGACTGATCGTAGCAGGGCTTACTCAGTCTTTTTGACTGACCTGTTTCTTTCGCCTCTTTTCTTCCGTTTCCCCCCCCCCCCCCAGGTTCTCAGGGAGGGAATACTGGAGCCTAGCTTGGATTTTAGCTGCTTCCTTGGATAGCTCAAGTATGCCTTGGACTTGAGCCGCTATGGTTTATCACTCTTAATTGGGGATAGTACTTATGTATTTCAGTTTATCAGATGATGTATTTATCTAGACTTATAATTTTGGGAAATTGACATTTTGATGTACCAGACTTGTGTTTTGAAATGGTTTATAAGTCTTCCGCTGTTTTATTTACTTACTCTGTTTATTTACATATATATATGTCATGTCCTGCCTTGCTATATCATTATGCATGTTTACCAATAATGCCCCTCTAAAGCTAGTGCATTCCTTTGCGAGTGACCCTAGTGGAGGCTGGGTGTTACATTTGGTATCAGAGCATATGGTTTACGAGAAGGGATAAAAAGGTTTTTAAAACTCTTTGAAAAACTATTTTCAAAACCAAGTATTAAGTATTTTCCAAAGAAAAGTCTAGTTATTTTAAAAAAAAAAAGGCTATTCCCCAAAAAGCCATTAGCAAAATTCCTTCGTTTTTCTCCATTCTGAATCTATCTTTTTTTTCTTCGTTTCCAGTATGGCCGACAACTTTGCCATTCCGGAGGGAGTACACGTACCTGTTTGGTATAGGAGACTTTTGGAGGCTAGGGCGACCGAAGCCGGCCCCGCAAATATTACTCCTCCCCCGGTAGTTGATGTTCCTCTTCCTCCTTCCCCTCAGCATCCTCAAATTGACTTCGCCGAGATTTGCCAAGATTTTAAGGCGATGGGTTGCAAGAATTTCTTTGGAACCGAGACTTTAGTAGAGGCAAGGAATTGGTTGAAAGAGACCGAAGATCTTTTAGCCACCTTTGATATAGGTGACCGCAGGAAGGTTTTATTGGCAGTATGGTTGCTAAAGGAAGAAGCTGCACGTTGGTGGGTAGTCACCACCGCTACTAGGCCAATCGAGACTTGGGATGACTTTAGAGGAAGGTTTGGACTGAGGTTCTTATCACTGAAGCAAGGGGACATGACTATTAGGGAATACATAGATAAGTTTAATCAACTGACTCGTGTCGATTTAGACTTGGTTAATACAGCTCAGAAGAAGGACCTACACTTTGCTCTAGGATTAAACGAGCCATTACATGGTTTGGCCATGTCTCATATACCCTTGGGGGCGACTTTCGAGAATTTGGTGAATATGGCCCTACTTCAAGAAGAAGATAACAATGACAAGAAAGAGGTCAAGGCGAATGAGTCTCAAGGCAAGAGAGTAAATTCCGGGAAACGGGGCAAGAATAACCACAACCGCAAGGACAAGCCAAGAGGGAATAGGAAATGCAACTTCTGTGGTGAAGTTGGACATGTAGCCAGGGAATGTAGGAAGAAGAAGAGAAAGCGGGGCGAATGCTTTCATTGTGGTGAGTTTGGACATCTCAACAAGGATTGCCCGAAGAAACAAGGGCAAGGTCAGACTCAGTGTGCAGGACTATCTGGAGGGCGAGTTCATCCCCTCAACACCGTTCTTCCAGCTTATGATAGAGGTGGTGTTTCTGTTGAAAATCTTGTTTGCATTTTCTGATTTTCCCTGTTTGAACTTTGTTTGACTCTGGCACATCGCATAGTTTTATTTCATCTGATCTAGTTGAAAGTTTGCACCTAAGTACTAGTCTAGTTGATGATCCCTTATGTGTTTCAAATCCAATTGGGGGTTCTGCCCGCCTGTCTGTGGTCTGAGTGGATTTGAAGATTTCTATCTTGAGTATAGAATTCTCGTGGGATGTTTATATTCTCGGTTTCAGAGGATATGGGTTGGTGTTGGGCATGGAATGGTTGTCCTGTTTTGGAGCCATTCTGGGTTTTTGTATATAGGGTTGTGAGGCTCATGACTCGCCTCGGTAGTACCCTAGGAATTTCTAGCAACCCTATGGGTCCCGTCATGTTATGTTATATTGAATCCCTCAACTCGTCTATCGATGGTTTGCAATCTGTGAGGGTGGTCCGAGAATATCCTGATATCTTGGGGGAAAGTATAGGGATTACCCCTAGACGTGGGATGAATTTCCGCATTATCTGGTTGGTAATACCAAGCCAGTTTCGTGGCCGGTTAGGCACATGACCTCACGAGATGAGAGTTAAGAAAGCAAGTCAAGGAGTTGCTTGAGAAGAACTTCCTGAGACGAAGCATTTTCGAGTAGGGTGCTCCAGTAGTATTCGTTACTTATGTGGACAGCTGGCTTCGTTTATGTGTTGATTATCGTAAAGATAACCGTTACCAAGGATCGATGATTTGTTTGATCAGCTTGTAGGAGCATCTGTTTTCTTTTGATCTAGCTACCGGATTCCATCAGCCTAGGATGGCTGAGGATGGAATTGACAAGACTGCGTTTAGGACTCTAGATGGATTTTAGAATGGCTAGTCATGCTATTTGGTTTGACTAATGCACCCGCATATTACGTAAACTTGGTGGGTAGGGTGTTTAGGGAGTCCTTGAACAAGTTTGTCATGGTCGTCGTAGACGATATTTTGACCTCCTCAAAAGAACGAGGAAGAGCATGTTAGACATCTCAAGAAGGAGATGGATACGCTTAGAGCCACCAGTTGAAGGTCAAGTTCGCCAAATGTCACTTTGGAGGAAAGGAATTGGATTTCTTGGGCACATAGTCCCTAAGTAAGGCTTAGCGGTGGATTCCGCTAAAGTGGTTGCGGTTTAAGACCGGAAAACTCTGAGGTGGGCAATTGAGGTAAGAAGCTTTCTCCGTTTGGCTAGTTAGCTAGCATTCCCTGAGCTTGGACATACTCTTCTGGATCAAGAAGGGGGGGTTCCACAGGAAGGAGACCCGCAGTTGGTCAAGAACATGGACCGGTCGATTCGAGGCGGGATGTTAAGTCACCTCGCTAGATATATTATAGATGACAAGGGATGACTAAGGCGCGATGAGAAATTATGTGTTCCTCGAGTGAAAGACTCGGTAAAGAAGGTTCTTGAAGATGCGCATCACTCGAGGAGGTGGCCGAGTTGGTCTTAGGATGCATGTTGTGCCACCAGGTTAAGGCCAAGTCATAAAAGCCCAGTGGGCCATTACCTCCATTGGGGGTTCCGCAAGGGAAGTGCGGAAACATCTCGATAGATTATGTGGATGGACTACCTAGGTCAAAGAAAGGGAATACGGGTATGTGGGTCATAATAGGCAGACTCACGAAGAGTGCTCATTTCAGTCCGGTGAAGAGCAAGAGGACTGCGTCATGGATAGCAACGGTTTACCCTCGAGAAGTTGGCCAGTTTTGAAATAGCCTACAGGAAGCCATGGGTAGGCAACTGAATTTAGGTATGGCCTATAGGCGGATGGTTCATTTCGATTAAGCCTGAGTTATGGAAAATCACGTTTATAAGGGCAATTGGCAACAGGGATTGGTATTTTCCAAGAAAAGTTCTGCTGCGTGGAATACTTTATAGTAAGTAGATGAGATCCAGGATTCACTAGTGAATTTTGGAGAGCTTGCATGAAATCATAAGGTTACAGTTATGTTTAACCCAAGTATGCAGGAAGGAGAATAAGTGGAAAAAGGAGGACGAGAGGCAACTCGAATTTGGGAAATAGGAGTTAGGAAGCCAAGAAGTCATGAAGTAAAAGACGGTCAAAGCACAGTGGAGTTAAGCTCAAGGAAACGTGACTAAGAGGAGTAAAGACTAGACACGCGCATCATATCTCTTTTTAGAGTGCAACCTTGATCCTTGTTTTCCTGTAGAGCTTGCTTGCAAGTTATCTTTTGTATATATATCCTCTTGGTCCCATTCTCGATCTTATTTCTGTTATAAACTCCATAAGGGGGGTTATGACTCATCGGTTAGTACTATATGTCAGAGTTTGAATGGATTTCTTGTAATCCAAAAAGGGGTTTATCTTGCTCCTTTCTCTGTCCATGTTTATCTAGTTTATCGTGTTTATCTTGTCATGAGATCCTTAGGTAGAAACCCTTTGGTTGAAACATGTGTTTGAAACATGTTATGGTTGATGGTTGCAAGTGGTTGCAAGTGTTTGCAAGTGGTTGCTCGTGGATGCATTATACACGATTAGGCACTAGATCGGCTCGCACACTCCTCATATTGCATGTGCATGAGTGTTTATGCTTATTCATGGATGAAAATTGTGTGTTATCACATGGATGTTGCATATGGATGTATGATTGAGCACACATGTAGATATTATACATTACGTTAGGAATTTGCATACATATGGATACATTTCACTAACATCTTTTGCATTGATCTTTGCATTAGATAAGTACATATACACACACCTCTGCATATGTTCATCCAGCATTTAGAATCTTGTAAGGACAATGATTGCTCGTGGATGATGCTTTGAGTAGATGGATGATTGGATGGTAGGATACGTTCTTCCTAACTTGAAGATTTCGGGGACGAAATCCTTTAAGGAGGGGAGAATGTAACAACCCGTATTTTCAATAATCTGTTATAACATAAATTGAGGCAGAATTTAATTATAAAATGTGAATCAAGGGAAACGGGCTATGCCATTACGTTCGTCTCGGAAAAATACGCGAAATAGAGTCCGAGTTTTCGAAAATCGGAGTCCGTATGACTCAGTTAAGGCCCATTGAAGTTTGCAGAAAATTCCTAAGTAAAAACAGATTTAAATTTTAAATTTAAAAACAGGAATTAGGGCAAACTGGGCAGGCGGGAAAAATTCCCGCCCAGGGCCACATGTCGACAGGCCTGTCGACAGGGGTCTTGGGGTGTCGACAGCCCTGTCGACAGCCCTGTCGACAGGGGGTGCCCGGCTGATTAGCCTGGTGCACCATTTCTGATTAGGGTTGGGTCTTGTGGCCTGTTTCTAGAGAGTTCCGAGATCTGATGGACCTAATTGAATCTAAGGTTAATCCTATGGTCTAAATTACTAGCCTAATCTATAAATAAGACCCTAACCTACCCTAAATCATTCATTATTCATCCTAGCAACTAAACTATGGCAAAATCAAAACTCTCATGGCCTCCACCCAATTCCTAAATTAATTCCTAAGTGATTTTCCATGCATACAAGTATATTTGGGCTTGTATGATCCTCCTTAGCTTGCATTAAAGGCTTGTTTCTCTATTGGCATCATAAAGGAGGAGTCTTGATCAAGTTTGCTTGCATTTGGGGGTTTTAATTAGTTGCATAAGGGGTTTCTTACATTTGTTATACTCATTTGAGTCCGCATAAGCATTGTAAGCCCTCTTACCTTCATTTTAGAAACTCTAAAGTTAATATGTGATGCAAGTTGGGATTTATGTATGTATGTTTATTAAGTTATGCATGTTTATGCAAGTTTGCTAAGCCATGATTTGCAAGTTTATTAAGTTATGCATGTTTATGCAAGTTTGCTAAGCCATGATTTGCAAGTTTATTAAGTTATGCATGTTTATGCAAGTTTGCTAAGCCATGATTTGCAAGTTTATTAAGTTATGCATGTTTATGCAAGTTTGCTAAGCCATGATTTGCAAGTTTATTAAGTTATGCATGTTTATGCAAGTTTGCTAAGCCATGATTTGCAAGTTTATTAAGTTATGCATGTTTATGCAAGTTTGCTAAGCCATGATTTGCAAGTTTATTAAGTTATGCATGTTTATGCAAGTTTACTAAGCCATGATTTGCAAGTTAAATGAGTTATGCATGTTTATGCGAGTCCACTAAGCCATGATTTGCAAGTTAAATGAGTTATGCATGTTTATGCGAGTCCACTATGCCATGGTTTGCAAGTTTAATAAGTTATGCATGCTTATGCAAGTTTAAAATGGCAAGTTGTGCATGTTTGACAAGTTATGCATGCTTATGCAAGTTTAAAATGACAAGTTGTGCATGTTTGACAAGTTATGCATGTTTATGGTAATATGCAAGTTCACTATGCTAAGTTATGCGAGTTTAACATGTTATGCATGTTTATGGTAATATGCAAGTTCACTATGCTAAGTTATGCGAGTTTAACATGTTATTCATGTTTATGGTAATATGCAAGTTCACTATGCTAAGTTGTACAAGTCTAACATGTTATGCATGATTGTTGTGCAAGTTTATCATGTATGTTGTGCCAAGTTCCCTCTTCCTATCCTTTATGCGTTATTACGAATATGTAAGCGAAAGAATGACATTGGGGGTTTGGGTAAACTTAAAATACATGAAAATATAAGATTGGGAATTTACCTATTAAGTTAGGTCTACCCCTTGGGAATTTACCTATTAAGTTAGGTCTACCCAAGCATTTGTTGACTTGTAATTATGTTTTGAAATAAAGTGGACATGACACTTAGAAAACATAAGTGTGGCCAACTCGAGGTTGGGTTGAGCTTGTAGCGTAATTCTACCCGGAACCGACCGGCTTAACTAGTGGCTACAAACAATAGGACCCAATGTGAGAAGTTGGTCATGTGGTGCCAAAACCCGAGGTTAGACTAAGTTGTGGTGTAAACCTACCCGGACCCGCCCGGCCTAACTAGTAACCACAACAAGGTCTAATGTAGGAGGTTAAGGTGCATTAAATTAATTAATGCCTCATGATTAGGGTTAAGTCAGGGTCCACTAATACTTAACCAATTTGGGGATTCGAGGGATTGAAATGGGGTTAAGTGGTGAACTGTGGGTTACACTTAACTAGTTTAATCCAGGATTAGTGAAGGGTTAAATCACCCTTAACCCTCTCGGGAAACCCTAGCAACGTGGTCTGTTCTAACAGTAATCCCAGTTTGGTATCATTCACAACCCTAGAAGCTAGGCTAGGGCGGGGCACGATTACTGGACGGATGTAAGCGACCAAAAGGCGATGGCCGAGTGGTACAGCGGTGCGGGTCCAGGCGGGCTACGGACGTGCACGTAGTCCGGTGTTGGACAAACTCGAGGCACGGGTACCAGTAGGTTAGGGCTGTGCATTATTGCTTAAGTGTCTGGGGTTGACACCCGAGGGCTTGATACACCCAAAGGTGGACCCAGCACAGTCTAACTACAACCATATGTGGGCCATATGGACACCAACACTTGACGTGTTAGGTTTATAGGGAGCCGATCGACTAGACCGTTGGGTTGGACCTTATATTAAGGTCACTTCAAGTTATTGGGCCAAAGTTTGGGCTGAGGGATCAATACCTGTTATGTTGGTTTGCTAGTACACCGTGGTGCAAAACTTAACCTTGTTTATGCGATGACACCTCTATCTATCTTGTAGTTACTTTATCATGCTAGTATGTCGTTATTTATGATCATCTCAGTTTCCATCATGATGTTAATTTTATTAGTTTATAGACTGATCGTAGCAGGGCTTACTCAGTCTTTTTGACTGACCTGTTTCTTTCGCCTCTTTTCTTCCGTTTCCCCCCCCCCAGGTTCTCAGGGAGGGAATACTGGAGCCTAGCTTGGATTTTAGCTGCTTCCTTGGATAGCTCAAGTATGCCTTGGACTTGAGCCGCTATGGTTTATCACTCTTAATTGGGGATAGTACTTATGTATTTCAGTTTATCAGATGATGTATTTATCTAGACTTATAATTTTGGGAAATTGACATTTTGATGTACCAGACTTGTGTTTTGAAATGGTTTATAAGTCTTCCGCTGTTTTATTTACTTACTCTGTTTATTTACATATATATATATGTCATGTCCTGCCTTGCTATATCATTATGCATGTTTACCAATAATGCCCCTCTAAAGCTAGTGCATTCCTTTGCGAGTGACCCTAGTGGAGGCTGGGTGTTACAGATTTGATGTCAATAATCCTAGAAACCCTAATTGCTTAGATAAAGTGTGCTTATCCACTTTTGTTAATGATTCAGAGTGGAATAAGCAATTTGATTTGTGGCATTGCAAGTTAGGACATCCAAGTATTAAAATTGTGAAGCAAATTATGAAATGTAATAACTTGAATGTCAATAACATTTCTGATTCATATGTTTGTTCTTCTTGTCAATTGGGAAAATCTCATAAACTTGCATTTCCAAACTCACACACTGTTTATTCTAATCCACTTGAGTTAGTGGCAACTGATTTATGGGGACCAGCTTTCACTAGTTCAGTATGTGGTTATAGATACTATATTTCCTTTATTGATGCTTATTCCAGATTTACATGGATATATATGTTGAAATCTAAAACTGAAGTGAGCAATGTGGTGATGCAGTACATTAATAAGGTTGAAAATGTGACTGGTCATCATGTTAAAACCTTTCAAACTGATGGGGGTAGAGAATTCTTACCATTAAAATTATTTTTTGAAAAAAAAGGTATTAATCATAGGATCACTTGTCCATATACTTCAGAACAAAATGGATTAATAGAGAGAAAACATAGACATATTGTTGAGACAGTTTTAACTTTACTTGCTCAAGCCTCAATGCCTTTGAAATATTGGCCTGAAGCTTTTGAAACTGTTGTGCACTTAATTAATTTGTTACCTACAAAGGTACTAAAGTTTAATTGCCCTCAGGAGATTTTATTTAAAGTTAAACCAGATTATCATCATTTAAAAGTTTTTGGATGTCAATGTTTTCCTTGCTTAAGGCCATACAATGCACATAAATTAGATTTCAGATCAACACCATGTACTTTTCTAGGTTATTGCAACAGGCAAAAAGGATTTAAGTGTCTAGATAAAGCAGGTAGAATATACATTTCTAGACATGTTAGATTTAATGAGCAGGAATTTCCATTCAGTAATATTACTTGTAAGACAACTGAAAAAGTTGTTGAGCCAAGAATGGTTATACCTGATTTGCCTGAGGATGTTCAAGTAATGGTGTCACCTGCTTTAGCTGCAAAAGACACCATCACCAGCTCTCAACTCACAGTGCCATTGGAAGGGCCAGGTCAAGAGCATGTTACTGACAACAACATTGACACTCAAGGTCAATCATTTCCAGAAACTACAGAAAGCAGCAATCAATCACCTACTAGAGAACAATCTGAAAAGATTAGTCATGACAGGGGTAACAGAGATTATCACAATCAGCATCCCATGTTAACTAGAGCCAAGTGTGGTATTTTTAAACCCAAAACTATTAATACTGTTGATTTACAAGATGAACCAGTTTCCTTTCATGAAGCTATCCAATATGATAATTGGAAACAAGCTATGACTGAAGAATATAATGCTCTAATTAGTAAAGGAACCTGGTCTCTTGTTGAAAAACCAGAGAATAAAAATATTATTGGGTGCAGATGGGTTTATAAGCTAAAGAAAAATTCTGATGGTTCAATTTCTAAATACAAGGCAAGATTAGTTGCAAAAGGTTATGCACAACAGTGTGGTTTTGACTTTACTGAAACATTTTCACCTGTTGTGAAACCCACATCTATAAGAATAATCCTGACAATAGCCTTGTTTAGAAATTGGAACATCAGACAACTTGATATTAATAATGCTTTCCTTAATGGTGATTTACAGGAAGAAGTTTTTATGCAACAACCAGAAGGATTCAGTCAAGGCAATAATACAAAACTGGTGTGCAAACTCAACAAGGCTATCTATGGACTAAAGCAGGCTCCTAGAGTTTGGTTTGACAAGTTGAAGTCAACACTTGTTAACCATGGATACACTTCTACTAAATCTGACAATTCTATTTTTACCAAATTTTCTGGAACTGACACAACATACATTTTAATTTATGATGATGATTTCATTGTTACAGGAAGCAGCATTATTGAGATTAACAATATTACAAAAAGATTGAATGCAGAATTCTCAATCAAAGACTTGGGTGACCTATGCTATTTTTTGGGTGTTGAAGTTAGAAGATCAAGTTCTGAAATTCATCTTAGTCAGAAAAAATACATTTCAGAAATTCTTCAAAAAGCAAAAATGGATAAAGCAAATTCCCTACCAACTCCTATGATTAATAACAATCAACTTTCTAAAAACAAAGGAGAAGCATTTCAAGATGCAAGATTTTATAGGAATATAATTGGTGCTTTGCAATATGCTACCATCACTAGACCAGATATTACTTATAGTGTTAATAAAGCAAGCCAGTTTATGCAAAATCCGCTGGATACTCATTGGGTTGCTGTCAAAAGAATACTTAGATACCTAAAAGGAACACTTGATCATGGTCTAATACTTAAAGCTAGAAATACCCTAAACATAAATGCATATGCAGATGCAGATTGGGGAGCAGACATTGATGACAGAAAATTAACATCAGGGTATTGTATCTTTTAGGTAAAAATCCAGTTTCATGGAGTGTTAGAAAACAAAGTACAGTTTCTAGATCTAGTACTGAAGCAGAGTTCAGATGTATTGCAAGTGCAGCAGCTGAAGTATTATGGATTGAATCTTTATTAAGTGAGCTTAAAATTAAAATAGAAAAGAAAGCAGTGATCTGGTGTGATAATGTGAGCGCTATTTCCTTAACTTCTAATCCAGTTCTTCACTCAAAAACAAAGCATATAGAGATTGATTTATATTTTATCAGAGAGCAAGTGCTACAGGGTAAATTAAGGGTTGGATACATACCGTCGCAGCATCAAAAGGCTGATGTACTTACTAAACCTCTTTCCAGACCCAATTTCACCAGATTGAAGGAAGAATTGAACGTAGACACAGCAGATTTGAGCAAGAGATCTACGAGGATGATCTATATTCCAGACTGAAGTCTTTTTCACTCAGATCCAGCCAAATTGAAGTCGTTTTCATTTTGTCAGCTTGAATTTTAACATGTATAGAAGTTAAAATCAGTTTCATAGCTTAAAATTTCAGATTACAGAGATTTCAGCTTACCTTATGATTAGAGGTTGGTGACGCAAAGGATTATATGCAAGCTTCTTTCTTCGATGAAGATTAAAGCCATCTACAAGCAAAGGATTAAAGAGAATTCTGAGCAGTCGTCACTTCTTTTATGCTGAAAACCTAACTCGATGGTGACGCAAAGGATTTTGTGAAAGCTTCCTTCTTTGATCAAGATTAAAGCTATCTACAAGCAAGGATTAGAGAGAATTCTGAGCCGCCACCATTTCTTTTATGTGAATACCTAATTCGGAGAATACCCGATTAGGGTTTCGGGGGGGGAGTAAAAGTAATAGGCTAATAATATATGGGCCGGTTATATTTACTCTCCCGCTTATTCTCTTCTGCATCTGGGCTTAGCCCATGTAACTTAATTTTGGCTATTATATAAAGCCATATGTTATGTACATAAAACATCATCGTTTCATATTAAATAAAATTCATTCTTGCAGCTGAAAATACAAAAGCTTATTTCTCCAAAATCTAATTTTTCAAGCCTTCTGATACGCCTTCTAAGAGGTCCTTACATATAGATAAAAATAAATTGTTATATAAATTACATAACTTGGATAAAAAAAATTCCAATATTTAATGTTAGTTTATTTTTTAAATTAGTTACCACTTGTTTTTTCAAATCTATAGTATCAGCTTGGAGATGATGTATCTGTGACAAACTCAAAAATAGCGTTTTCCTCATTAGGAGTTCCTGTACTATTCAACATCTTTGTCCGTGAAATACAGTTAATACAACATTATTTTAATTCTTATTAGTAGAAATTAGCATTAATTATAATACACTTACATATACAACAATCGTTTTATCATCATGTTGCATGAGTATGTAACTGAGCCCTCATCGTAGGTCTGCTTCAAGACATGAGCATGATAAAAAAAACATCATAGTATGACATGGGACCCCTATGCACTATGTTTTGAAATAATTAGAATATGTATATTATTGTCTTAATAAATGCTTGTCAATATCTTTTAACTCAGAATATAAAACTGTAATAATTTTTTGTACTCATTATTAATTAATTTACTAGGTCCTTACTAGGTTCTTATTTCTGTTAGCGGAGTCCCTCTTTGAATCTTTCTATAAATTTAAATTGATAATTATGTTTTACAATTCTAAATCATGTATTAAATACATGCAATAATTTAAAGTGATATGTGGTAAATTTACCTTAAACTCCTTGTTGTTCCACCATGCAGTGCATGCATCCCATTTCAGTTTCCCTCGCTTTTCTAATGTTGGACATTGTACCCCTATATTTTTTCCAGTTTTATTATTCTAGTGACGCTCAAACTCTTGTAAGCCCATTGCACCCTACACGTTGAGAAAATGAAAGTTATACATTTATAAATAATCTACAGAATATAAAGGGGTAATACATATTATAGATAAATTTACATGTATAAGGAAGTCCTATCAAATGCTCTCCTTGATCTGCTCTGGGATCTTTCTTGCTTGGACCAACAGGCGATCATCCTATTTTTATATGCCTGCCTAAAAATAGAAAGAACTATAATGATTGGCTCAAGCTTGAAGCCCCTGTGTTAAATATGAAACAAACATTTAATAAATCATGATTACAATATAATATACATACGGGAAATAAATTTAATACTTACAATCCATCCATCTTAGGTTGCAACGTCACCACAGGACGAGCTCCCTCTTTTGATGGACTGCAGTCACCACCTTCAATGACATTCCCTCTTTGAGAAAAAGAGAGAATCTGAATGGGAAGAACTATGTCTTCTAAAAAAAGACATAATACATGTCACAGACATATTATTTATGAGAAACATATCTGTAAATATGAAAACATATATTATTGCAAAACATATTACTTATTTTTGAGAAACATATTATGGAAAAAGATATCATTTAGTTATGGAAAACATAATTCGACAGAATATATCACTTAATGATGAGAACCATATTATAGTCGAATATATTATTTAATTATGAAAGTCATAGCATTTGTAATGAGAAAAATGTAACATAAATTACCTTCTACCAAAATATACATTGTATATTGGTCCTCATCCCTTTCTGATTCAGATTACGCCTCATACTCTGCATTGTTTTTCCCTATAATCTCAAGTGCTTCTACTAATACATTTAATTCATCTTTTAAAGATCCAAAATCAGTATGATCATTTATTATTATTATTCCATTGTTTTCCTTGGTATATGTTTAATAAGTTTGTTCGTTCGGGATATTATATCCATCAAGGGTAAATCTTTCCTTCGGTTTAAAAAAAAAAAAATTGACCAATACTTTAGTGCTTCTTAAAGATGGATACAAAGTCTAATAATAGACTTATAGATCTTGATTGGCTAGTATAAAAGGATCGTACTTATGACAACATCAAATATATTTATTTTAGGGTAATTAATTTATAAGGACAAAAGGCTACTATAATTTATCCATAAGGACAGCCATTTAATATTTTATCCAAAAGGACAATACACTACAGTACTGTCGCTTCAATCTTCACTCCCGTTTGATTTTATACCCCATCGCGCTTCCAACCGTTGTCTTCTTCTCCGATACCTCCACCGAAATTCAACATCGACCATGTCTCTCAATCTCGCTCAATCATCTTCAGAATCTCGCTCAATCTCGCTTAATTTCGTACATCAATTATTAATCTCTTCAATCTCGCTCAATTTCGTATTACGAAAACTCGAAATCGAAAAATCAAAAATCACAAAAACATGAAATCATCTTGAGTAGCAACCGATTAAAAATTGCAACATTTCATATAATCGAACGACGCACAAAAATCATACGAAACAACAATTTTTCATGTTAATATTAAAGCAGTTTTTAGGTATCATTTTGCTATTTTTTAAGGTATCTTTTTTCCTGTTTTAATTGTGTTATGTGTTTTTTTCATTTGATTTTGTTGTTGTGTTAATTTTGTAGTTATATTGTTACATCAATATTGTAACTCAGTCAAACTTATTTTATTTTAATCAATCAAACTCTAGTGTAAACATTTTTTGCATTAGTTTTTCTTTAAGAAATTATATCAGTTTTTAGGTATCATTTTTATAATTTTTTAAGTATCATTTCTATAGTATTAACTGTGTTATTGTTTTATTTCAAGTGATTTTGGTGCTGTGTTGATGTTTTAGTTGTATTGTTGTTTCAACTTTGTAACTCAGTCGAATTTATTTCATTTTAATCAATCAAACTGTGGTGTAAACATATTTTGCGTTAGTTTTTCTTTAAAATAGTGAAGCAGTTTTTAGTTATCACTTTTATATTTTTTTAGGTATCAGTTTTACTGTATTAACTATGTTACAGTATTTAGTTATCAGTTTTATATATTTTTAGGTATCAGTTTTTTGTTTTAACTGTGTTATGATTTTTTTTTCATGTGATTTTGTTGCTATGTTAAATTTTTAGTTGTATTGTTGCTTCAAATTTATAAACCAGTCGAATTTATTTCATTTTAATCAATCAAACTATGGTGTAAACATTTTTGCGTTAGTTTTTATTTAAAACAGTGCAACAGTTTTTAAGTATTAGTTTTATATTTTTTTTTAGGTATCACTTTCATAGTATTAACTGAGTTATAGTTTTTAGGTATCAGTTTTATATTTTTATAGATATCAGTTTTTCTGTAATAACTGTGATGTGTTTTTTTTTCCATGAGATTTTTTTGCTGTTGTAATTTTGTAGTTGTACTATTGTATTAACTTTGTAAGTCAGTCGAACATATTTCAATTTAATCAATCAAACTGTGGTGTAAACAATTTTTTGCATTAGTATTTCTTCAAGAAATTGCATCAGTATTTAGATATCATTTTTATAATTTTTTAGTATTATTTCTACAGTGTTAACTGTGTTATATTTTTTTCCATGAGATTTTGATACCCATCAACTCAATTCAATTCTAACAAAAATGATATTTATTCTCAATAATATCCACTGATATTAATTCATCACTTGTGTTACACCAAAATATTATATTGAAGTTACACAAACTATCATATGTTTTACAACTGAATTTCACCAAAAATTGATAACCAAGTACAGTGATGAAATAAAATAGGAAAAACTGATAAGCTTGATGCTTGTTATGGCCATATTATTTGCAAACACAACGTTTATTTTGCTTGTCTTGAAAATATATAAATGCTCCTCTTTTTTTTAGGATGGTCTCTCAGCTCCACATTTATCCTACATCACTGCTTGAATCAACAGTAAGAAGACCGTTTTGATCACTAGAAGAGGAAAATCATTCAAAATGTTCAATTAGCAAAGCAAATAATTAAATGAAAATTGAGACGTACAAACTACTGTAATTAAATAAAAAAAATATGAACTGATATACACTCATACTCATGAAACGATAACAAAACTAAAACTAAAACTGATACCCATCGAGTCACGAAACTGATAGCTTAAAACTGTAGGCAAGAAATGAACAGAAAAATGATACTTACATGTGTAAAACTGATATCCAGTAGCTGAAACAAGAAACTGGATCTGAATACACAATAACTGATGAACAACTAGAGTTTCACGACAGTGGCGACTAACGACGAATCGGAGGGGCGCTGTTGATGAACGCGTTAACGATGAACGCGCTGACGAGGAGTGGGGGGCGCGATGTTGGGTTTCACGGCATAGGCGACGGCGAGTGGTGGCTCATGCAACGACAGCGAGTGTTGCGGCAACGGCGAAGGATCAGTGACGTGGTGTAAATTGATCGTCGGAGGCAACTAAGGTTTTATTTCCGCCATTATTTATTACGGAATAGGATTTTTTTTTTGTGATGAAATGTTAGGGAATAGGAGCTTAACAATGTGATGTCCTTCTGAATAAAATATTAATAAGTTTGTCCTTGGGGATAAATTTTTAATGGGCTGTCCTTGGGGTTAAAAAAGCATTAAGAATTGTCCTTCTAACCATTTTCCTGTTTATTTAATAAGATTATATTTTAGGTGCATATTGATTTCAGAATCTGAAACATTGAAGAACCAGTTGCATCTAAATAAAAAACATTCCTTTTTAACTCTTGTGAAATATGTAACTGCAAAATCTCGGTTAACAAACCATAAAAAATCATTTATATGATCATTTAGGTCATCGCTAACTTTAATAAATACATCAATATTATTAGTTAACTTTTCAACACCATAATCTTTGGTGTCAAATTCATATTCACTGACAAAGAATATTGGATAAGTCTTAACTTTTCTTTCTGGTTCAATAGATAAATGTTTCAATCCTTTGTCAACCACACAATTTGTCATATCATAAACTTAGTTTGAATACTAGCTAGCGAAATCTTTGTCGCTATCGTTGTTTGGATGTTGTGATTTATGAACACTGCAAATATAGATAAAATATTACATTATAGTACGTGCATATGTGTGTATGTATATATACATATATATATTGATTACATATTGTATTAAGAAGAGCAAATATGTATTATCTAACAAATTGTGCAACTTCAGCGCAACTAAGAAGAATATATGTGCATGCTACATGTTAATCTCTATCATTCAACCGTACTACCATGTATTTTCCAGTAGATCGGCTAAGTTTCTAAAAAGTAGGTAATGTTGCCCGAGAATCATCTTGATCAATATCTTTGTAATCGTGCTTTCAAATGATATGTTCACATGGTCACAAAAATAATGAGTGGAGAAAACGAATCTTCTTCTTCTATATGTGCAAATTGAACCTTCAACTCACTACACCAAAACAACAAATTTGGCACACTAGGATGTGGATATTTGATACGGCTTTAAGCCGTATCAAATTTGATAGGGCTTATAGCCGTATCAAATTTGATAAGCCATATCAAAATTTCTTTTGCAATCCACACCACCTTCAACACTTGAAATCTCACCGTAGATCTTTAGGGGTTCGGATCGGTTCTTTTTGATTAATCTTAGACCTGTATCAAATGCCACATTCAGTTTTTCCCCATTGCGTATCGTTCTTTTTTATTTCTCCCTCTCCACTTTTCCATTTCAGCCGAAACAAAACAAATTCCCGAATCTTCGAATCCCTAAAATTTCAATTCTTCGAAAAGAAATCCTCTGCTCAAGAACGATTTGAAAATTGCAATCGCTTCCTTAGACTTCGAGCCGCCCTCCTCTCCTTCGCCTTCGAGTCTCGACCGCAACCCTAGCCTCCAGGTTTCAACATCAGCAGAAACCGGCAATCAAGTTTCAACAGCAACCCTTGCTCCAAGTTTCGGTAGGAATGGAGCAACCCCAGCCACCCTCCTCTCCTTCGACTGTCAAGTTCAACGTCAGCGGTGTTACGGCAACGACCCTCCTCCTCAGCCTCCAAGCTCCAGCTTCCAGGTTTCAATTAATCGGCCCTCCTCCTTCAAGTTTTATAATACTTGTTGATAATAATAATAATTATTGACTATTAGTCCATACACTATTTCGGTTTCTTATTTTCTTTTTTGACTATTTTGATTAATATTTGTTGCAATTCTTGTCCAGAGAATGAGATTTGTTGATGCAAGGAGAAATCTCAGGGTATATAATGCTTTTAGTTATTGATGGAACCACGTTAGATTGTTGTCGTACGCTTTTTGTATATGACATCCACATTTGAAGCATATGCTGGTCTATAGGCCGCAGACAATCAAATAATAATACCAATAAGCTAAAGATCACATTTTCACCCAATACACTATTGAAACATCCATGTACGTCCGTAGTAATGATAATACATTTTGAATTTAAACTGTAGCAGTTAAGAGATTATTATTATTATTTCAACAGAATAACAAAAGATTGGTCTTGCCTTTTATGAGGTTTCTTTCCTTTTTATAATAACTAACAGAAGGATCGTTAAGCATGTTTATAAGTTTGTTATGAGTCGACCATACCGGTAAAGAATCAAGAACTTAACGGACCTATAATTATCATTATGTTCCATTGTATTTAGGACCATATTTTTTTGCTTTTGCATTTACGTACACTTCCATTGAAAAACATACATACCTTATAAAATGGTTTCTTCTGGAATAAGTGCTTAGAGGGCAAAAACGTTACACCTTTCTTATGCACAAAAAGAAAAAAAAATTTGATTTATATGGTTTGTAATAAGGTTTCCAATTTATTTAACACAATGATTCTACTATTATACTTCTATTCAAATATACAATCAAAAACGTATTTGTTAAAGCATTGCATAATGCTATGGCTTTTCAAACCAAAACTTAAGCTGACTATCCTATAACATTTATTTTGCATTTTAAGCATATTAAAATATAAAATTATTGCATTTACGGTGTATTACGTTTCAAGCCTAATATTAGAACATTTTCTATGTTTGATAAGTGACTGGTTGTTTAAATTGAATGGATTTTACTTACAGTATAGATGTTGGGTAGATTTTTAGAATAATTATGGAATTATTTCTACAAAATAGTAATATCTAAGACAATTAAGTAGTCCAGTGTATCCCTTTTTTATTTTATTCGCATTTTGATTTGATGTTTTTGTTATTTGCTATTTGAATATTTACAATTAAATTGATGACACTCAGTCACCACCTAGATAGGAGGCAAACTATACCATAATCGAACGGGTGTGTTGTTGTTGAGATTTATTATTTTTAGAGATTAATTTGGTTGAACTTTTTTTTCTAACTCACTTTTAGTTTACCATACCATTTGTAATCATAGTCATGAATTTAGTTGCTCTGTGTTTCAAGATCATTTGGTAATTTATTCATTTTTCCTTTAACTTTTCAATTTATATGCTAATTCACGATATATTCTCTCCTGTAGTTCTGTTAAGAGTTTCCTGGATTGGTTACATAAAGCAGTAAGGATAGACGTCAGATCTGAGATGGACGAACATATGGTAACTTTTCAAAATTTTATACATAATTCCTTATTACACATTAACATATATACAAAATTTAATACAAGGATAGACGTTCAGCTTACACTAAATACGTGTTAAGCCTCATTGCATGTATACGTTTCTATTTGTGTTATTCTATGAGGGAACATATATATAAGGGATAATTAAATAATTGTTTTGGGATGGATTTTGATTTTATGCTTTATTTCTTCGAGGATAAAGCTTGACATATGTTGCTGATGTATGATTATAATTAACTTTTGCCATATGCATTTGTTTATTTTTCATTTTTTCCGTAATCCTTTTAATAAGGATAAGCTATTTGGATTCAAATCTTAAAGGATGTGTTTGGAATATATGTTCTTTTTAGAAATAAACCGAGCCCTACATTAGTCTACAAAATGTAACACATCCATAATCTTAAATATAGTTGTTATTAGTTGTTGATAAAATAATGTCAATTATGCTTAGACATCATGTTCGATAGACAAGCTCAGTAGTAAAACTAAAGAAGTGCTCCAAGAATCAAAATTTACTGATAGAGCACTAAATCGTAGTTAATAAAAAAGCTTATATGAGGTATGAGGAACTGTTAAGATAATGGTTTAATTTTTTGTAAACAAGATTGTTGGTGGATTATCAGTTTCTTCTATCCTTAATTATAAAAGAAAAGCTGCAATATTTTAATCATACAAATAAGGATATTCTTGATTCTATTTCAAGTAAAAAAAGTTAATTCACATGATAAATTTCTAAATACTAAAATGGAAAATGCAAACCCTGATGACGTCCAAGATAACATAAAGGTCATCATGCGAAAGTCATTAACCAAATGACATAATATTCATTACCTATGGTAAAGTGGAGCAAAAGAGGAAAACTGAAAGAAGTCAAATGCAACCAGTGTAAAATAATTATGTGATACAGTTCTTGATGACGATAGTAGTAAAATAGGTAATGGAGGTTACAACTATGATGTGTATGCATCACAAAAGTGTATTGAGACATAGATATAGGTATGCTTTCCAATAAAGCCTAAAGGACTTTGGAATACTGAGTTTTAATAAGAGATGTAATTTGTTACTATGCATTTTTCATGATGTTTTCGAAAAACTATTGGCCAGTTATATTATGTTCTGAAAATGGTGAATGGAGATAGTGCAATCTGCAATTGCTATTTGTAAAAAGATATTGCACTTTTAAAAAATGTATTTGAATAAATTCCTTTAGCATAACACAATTTGCAGTTGACTATGCAGATATTTGAAACAAGTATAACTATGAAGCATACACAACATGTTGAATAGATACAATGTTCTTAAGTATGTGCTTTCGTAGTGGCTCAATAAATTTAAATATAAACTTCATTCTGCTTAAATACAAACTTCATTTTAATTCTTTGCTATGTAGTTTCAGTATTTAATTCACAAATATTATGAATGACAAGAAACCGGAGAAACCAGAGGAATCATTCTCTCTTTTCTCCAAATCGATTTTCAACAATTTCAGCTTAGGATTTGGATTTTTTGACACTCAAACCAGATCCAAAGACCCACCACCTCCTCCTAAAGAAATTCTTATTTCAGATGGAAAACTGGGTCCTAAATGGTGTGCAGAGCCCATTCTTATTGAAAATGAGCTGACTTTATTTAAGGAGGACTGAATTTGTGGGAAGGGTCACTTGACCTTGTAAAGGCACTTTGTTCTGAGTTTCGAGATGGCAAGCTGTTGCTCAAGGGAACGATAGTTTTGGAGATTGGATGTGGTCATGGACTTCCTGGAATCTAAACAATTACAGAGGATGCAAGAACCGTCCACTTTCAAGATTTCAACAAGGAGGTTCTTGAGTTTCTAACCATACCAAATGTAAAAGCAAACACCGCAAAAGAATCAGAAAACGGAGGGGCAGTAAAATCTCATGATATCCGTTTCTTTTCTGGTGATTGGAGTGACATTGATCAACTTTTATTACCTGGAGGTTATGATGACATATTAATGGCAGAGAGAGTTTATGCATTATCACTAAAAAAAACATTGAATTAAAGACTGAAATTTTCAGTCTTTAACTTAACAATTCAGTCTTTAAATAGCATTTAAAGACTGCCTAAAAACTGAAGATTTCAGTCTTTAATTCTCAAGTCTTAAAACAAATTAAGACCGACACGTCAGTCTTTAAAAATAAAAACTGAAAATCAGGCTTAAAGACGCATAAAGACCGAATATTAAAGACTGATTCATGGTCTTTGATCGGTCTTAAATAAATGCAAAATTATTTGAATGCTTTTATCCCAATTCATACAATGTGCATTCTAAGTTGTTAGATGCAATTTATAAACATACTCATAATGATTAATCATATGATACTAAAACGATAAGAAAAACAATTTTAGTAGTTAGATACATGCATAAAAATGAAAATACACTGCTTCATACAAAACAATTATCAAGGAAACAAACAGCCACCCATTACATAACATCAACTAGTACAATAGCATTTTAAATATATCTATCAACATTCTTAAATGAAGCCTTCCTTGAAATGTCTCTGCCCTTTCCACAACATTAATTTACTGCTTCTTTATTAAACCATGCAACTTCATGGACTAAGAACTGTTCCCCGAACTCCGCAACGTCATGTATTATCATTCATTGCTAAAAGACCGTTTTCTTTACGTAAATACTACAGGTTCTTGTGTCTTCAACGTGGATTTATCTCTTCCAGCACTTTTGATGTTTCCTTAGAATTGACATGAAGCCAATAGTTAGTCCCATGCAAACAAAAAATGTACTAGTTCATGACAAACAACAAAACAACATAAATTTCTAGTTATTTTAACTCAATAATAGTTAACAAAAATATCATGTATACTTCAACTCAGAAATATAAGAGAACCTCGTTGCTTCTTAAACAAAGTGACGTAAGTATAATAGAATCAGTAATACAAGTCAAGCAACCAAGTAAAAACAAGCATTCACTGCAAAATCTTGTAATAAGGAACTAGAGACAGGATAAAAACACAAACCCCCTGCAATACGCACATCAAAAAAGCAAAGAGATTTTATTTTTGAATGAGATTGTATTGGTTTCACAGCTTCATATGAACTAAAGATAGGAATTAGAGACAAGATGAAAACACAAACCCCCTGCAATTCATTTAAATGTTGGTTGATTTCACAACTTCATAAGAATAATTATTTAGGATGATAAATACTTAATAACTAAACTACAATTTGTCAAACAACAAAGTAATGACTGATTTGAACCGTGAAAAACAAATCAGTCACAATAAACAAACAACTAATTACAACCAATAACGATCATCCCAAGTGACAATAATCAATATCACAGTGATTAGATATGAATCATCAAATTTAATCTTGCACTTGAATAATATCTCCCTTATTATTGATAGTAACTCACCTTTAAGTATCATGAAAAACATATTGATTTCCGATTTGCTTCACTGTGATGGATTTATGGTCAACTGGAAGAGTAGATTCCTAAATAGAGGTACGAATATGTGAAGTTGGGTTTTGGTTTATTGAGTGAAAAAATGATGGACTTGATTTGATAACGGAGTGGACAAAATTTGTGCGTGAGTGGGGAGGTAAATCTTGGAGAACGTGGAGTTTAAATCCAGCAGCATTACCACAAAAAATATATCTGTTTTTAGATGAAAGTAATTTGACATGGATCACCAGATTAACCGATCGATTTACAGAATTAAAAGGATTTAGACTCATAGATATTAAGATATCAAAACGTAAATCAGTGACTCGCCTAAAGACTGAAACTTGAACTCTGATCAGTTTTAAATTGTAGTAACGGATCAAAGACAGATTTTCGGTCTCTAGAACCGATAAACTAAGACCGACTTTTTTAGTATGTTTCCAGTCTTAAGTTAAAGACCGAAAATTTTTGGTTTTTAACTATCAATCTTTATTTCATTATTTTTTGGTAGTGTATCCTCACTACAAAACTTGTATGGTCTTATTAAGAAGTGCCTATGCAAACCTTCTGGGGTTGTCTACATGGCTGGTAAGAAGCACTATTTTGGAGTTGGAGGAGGGACTCGACAATTTATACATGTAGTAGAAAGATGATGGCATCATGGAACTATTTGATTGCAGAAGTTACTGATGGTTCTTCAAATGTTCGGGAGGTATGGAAATTTTTGGTTCAAGCAAGTGTGAAAGCCTAGGTTAAGAGGATTGCTAGGTTGTATTTCTTAGTCATTTCATTATACGTTGTGCTGTTCACTTTCATCTCCAGTTCTCTCCATTCAGTTTTTGAGCTTTAAGAAAATGATATGGATTGACAATTCAAAGTTATCTTAAGATCGAATACTTGGACGCCAGTGGTTGATTAAAAGGCTGACTTGACCTGTGACAATTGTTGGGCAGGTATTTTCATATACGCATTTATCACAACAGTGTATTAAAAATTTTCTATGTCCTTTCGAGGTAATATTCCAGTCTACAAAAATGCAATGCTGGTTCTTCAGTCGATTAAAAAAAATCACAAATATTGACAGTTATATATAATTGTATTTCATGCAAATTATTGATGCGTTACGAAATGTGTAGTTGATTACAAGTATATCAAGCATTTAGATAAAGTTCTCTATGCATCTAAGGTTGAGACATTCTTTTATATCAAAATCACTAGCTTTTTAAGATTTCTACTGCCATGAATTACTGATAAATAAGAACCAGTTTTTCGAAATATTTTTTTTATTGTTGACTTAACTACCTTTGCCAAACACAGTTAAGGGTTGAGCCATTTTAGAAGCTTAATTTCAAGTGTTCTGATTGCAATAAACTAATATCATATTTTTACTTCTTACTTTTATTTAATAAAAATATGATTGCATATCAATTAAATAATTATTTTATGCGTGAAGTATATAGTGCGACCATATTTAACATGCACGAGGTACACAACTATATAATGTTATGCAGCCATATTTTATGCAACAAAGTTATACCTGCATAATAGTTATGCTGCCATGATTGTTTTTATATTTATTATCAGATAACATGTTATCCATTAAAAATACGACTGTATAATGGCTACACAATCATACTATTGGATAATATATATGATTGTAATATTAAGAAGTCATGCAAATTATGCATCAAATAATGAAAACGAACTATTATGTACTCATATTTTACTGACAATCTGACTTATTACTTGTCTAATTATGTGCTTATGTCGGTTGCATAGTCAAGATTTATTAACTTGTAAACAATACATTTCATAATGTTGCTGTTTCATAACGCTCATACGCATCATTATAATGGCTTTGAATTGAAAATATAATTTAAACTGAATTTTCAGGCAAATTTCCTGGCATGAGAATGCAGCCTTCTTTGGATCAAAATGCAAGCAAGGTGGCTCTTGCTAACTGATGCTCCTTTTGACCGATGGTTCACTACCTTAGTTTAGGAGTGGCTGTAAGTTGGTTCAAGATGCCTAGATGAGTAGGGCAGTTCAAGTTAAGGTGCTCCAGTATGATCTTGATAAGTTAATAATAATACCAATAATGCCCCCATTGAGAATAAGTTTAAGTGTGTGCAAGTCCATTCAATATTTTGTGTTGTTGTGGCAATCGTTATTTGTGAAATTGGAATACATTTTGAGGTCATCTCATTTCATATTTGCTAATTTAATGTTGATTTGCTATAATGAAGTAGCTAATTGTATTATTATATTTTTAATTTTTTTTTAATTAGATACGGTTTTAAGCCGTATCAATCTACGAACTTGATGCGGCTTAAAAACCATATCGATTTATGAATTGGACAGTGTAAGTTTGTGTAACAACCCGTAAAATCTGGGCCAGTTTAAAATTTTTATTTTTGCAATTTTGGCGAATTTTGATTATTTAAAATGAATTATTTTAAATAAAACGACGAGAAAAATTATTTTGAATATAAATCGAACGTATATATTATACGCGTCGTCGCTAGAATAAAAATAATTATATATAATTATAATAGAATTGAAAATGGCGCGGTAGTTCGATAATTCGATTTCAAACTTCAATTGAATGTACCGAGTGCAAAACAATCCGGATTTTAGAGAAACCAAAAATAATGGGATCTAATTGATAATATCTTTCCAACGAATCCGAAAAATCAAGATTTCATATCGGGAATCAAAAGATATGTCCAGTTGAAAATTCTGAATAGTCGCTATGGAATTCAGGCCCTTAAAAATGGACATTTTGCAAACGACCTCGGATTTCGACGAAACCAGTTTTGTTGGGTCCGTGATGTTAAGTTATTGCTAGATTCCAAATTTCATAATTTTTCGAATCAATATGTGAGCGTGACAAAAGAAAACGCGTTTGACCAGTTTCCGTTGATTTTAATCGACTGGAAATTGGCCATTTTTCCAACGGTCTCAGAATTCAACAAAATTAGTTTTGTTAGGACCGTATCGTCAATACGAAGCTAGAAAATATTTTTCTGGAATTTTTCTAGTTAGTATGTGACCCCGGTAATTTGAAATGTGCGTTTAAAATTCAATATAATGATTTAAATGAAAATTCAAAAGGAAACTGACTGTAACTATCGAATCAGCTTGCGATACATATCCCATTGTGTTCGGAATGGGGGTAAAACGCTATGGGTGACAAGCGGTGGACCTCGTTTAGAGGCCGTAGGTGAAAGTCAACTTTTTAATAATTAAATATAAAAAAAAAAATATTTTCCTACCCTATATTTCCCTCTGGCCCCCCCGTTCCAAATTATTCATTTCAGATCAAAAAAAAAAAACGAGCGCCCTCACGCTCGAACCCAGCTCGCCGGCGGTGAAGCTTCGCCGAACCCCCTCCCCCTCCGACCAGAGTACCGCCCCACTCCTCCCCCTACTCTCCTCCTCCTCCACTGGTAATCGACGAAACCCCTCCAATTCGAATCGCGACCCCCCCCTTTTGCTGCTGTTCGGCGACGAAGCCCCCCCCCCTTTTTCTGATGTTCGGCGACGAAGCCCCCCTTTTTTGGCTGCTGTTCGGCGATGAAGACCCCCCCCCTCCTGTAAGTTTTTCTTATTTGTTTAAATAATTTTATTTTAGAAAAACTGATTTTTTTTAGTTAGGTTAAAACTGAATTTTTTTTTAGAAAAACTGATTTTTTTTAGTTAGGTTAAAACTGAATTTTATTTTAGAAAAACTGATTTTTTTTAGTTAGGTTAAAACTGAATTTTATTTTAGAAAAACTGATTTTTTTTAGTTAGGTTAAAACTGAATTTTTTTTTAGAAAAACTGATTTTTTTTAGTTAGGTTAAAACTGAATTTTATTTTAGAAAAACTGATTTTTTTTAGTTAGGTTAAAACTGAATTTTATTTTAGAAAAACTGATTTTTTTTAGTTAGGTTAAAACTGAATTTTTTTTTAGAAAAACTGATTTTTTTTAGTTAGGTTAAAACTGAATTTTATTTTAGAAAAACTGATTTTTTTTAGTTAGGTTAAAACTGAATTTTTTTTTTAGAAAAACTGATTTTTTTTAGTTAGGTTAAAACTGAATTTTATTTTAGAAAAACTGATTTTTTTTAGTTAGGTTAAAACTGAATTTTATTTTAGTAAAACTGAATTTTATTTTAAGGTTTTAACTTTAAAAGGAAAAAGATTTGATCTTTATTAGAAAAAAAGGAAAACTTTTTATTAGAAAAGGCGAAGTCTATATTTTTGAAATGGAATTTTTATCTATATGGCTTCGCAATAAAAATTCGATTTTTATATATTGAACTTTGAACTAAAAATTCGATTTTTATATATTGAACTTTGAACTAAAAATTCGATTTTTATATATTGAACTTTGAACTAAAAATTCGATTTTTATATATTGAACTTTGAACTAAAAATTCGATTTTTATATATTGAACTTTGAACTAAAAATTCGATTTTTATATATTGAACTTTGAACTAAAAATTCGATTTTTATATATTGAACTTCGATAGAAAAATAGAATTTTTATATATTGAATAGCGAAGTAAAATTCAATTTTTACGTATGTAGTGAAAGCAGCAACGAAGATGACGAAGATGCGATAGCGATGAAGATTTCCTGCAAAGGAAGTGCCGTGAAGCTAGGATAGCTATATGTGAGAATTTCTCACCTTTCAATTTATTTTTCTAGTTATATATATATACTAGGATGCAGACGGTGCTTAGTAGCACCCGACACAATCGTCCACAGACCATGGACTTGTTTGTTTGGTTGCATAGATTGGTTAGATTATTTGATTGAAATTGAATTATTTGGTGAGATGAATTGATTTGATTGATGTGTGAATGGCGTGGGCCTTCACTAGACCGGGGATAAGGCTAGGCCTTGTCCCGTTTCTAGTATCGTGCCGTTATGCCGCCGAAATTTTCTAAAATAAGTTAGAAAAATAAAAATAGCATTTTATTTAAAGAATGAACTGAATAGAAATTCATATGTTAAAATAAAATGTGTTATCGTTAAAAATATAATTTTTAACGTGAATGTGAATAAATAAATATTCATTTACAAACCAGACGGTTTGTTTATGTACACTTATTTGAAGGACATTGATTGGGTCGATAAATTTTACACATCGCCCAACTGCACAAATAAAATCTGTGTTTGATTGTTTGAAACCCCACACGGGTGTTGGGATGAAATTTGAAGTTCACTCATCCTGATTGATTAAATATGTCGATCGATTGATTGACAGGCTGTTATAAGCGTTAGGTATCTATATTTGATGCTTATATAGTGTAGTGCACTTTGGCTGATGGTTGATTATTTTTCAATGCTATTATACATGTGTTGTATGAAAATCCATATAATAACTTTATATGGTAATTGATTGGGCCTCATTCCAGTTTTAAAATAGAAATATTTAAAATAGAAATATTCGAAATGGAATAATTGAAAATGTCAATATATGAAGCCGTGTTGATTAGAGTGACGCCATTTTGACGTGAACGATATTTATATCGATTTTATTCATTTTAAAATGAATATTAAAAAGTAATTTTGAAATCAAATATTTCGAAATGAATTGAAAACGATTTCGAAATGAATTGAATTGAAAACGAATTCAAAGTGAATTGAATTGAAAACGAATTCAAAGTGAATTGAATTGAAAGTGATTTCGAAATGAATTGAATTGAAAACGAATTCAAAGTGAATTGAATTGAAAGTGATTTCGAAATGAATTGAATTGAAAACGAATTCAAAGTGAATTGAATTGAAAGTGATTTCGAAAGTGAATTGAATTGAAGGTGATTTCGAAAGTGAATTGAAGTGAAAACGAATTCAAAGTGAATTGAATTGAAAGTGATTTCGAAAGTGAATTGAAGTGAAAACGAATTCAAAGTGAATTGAATTGAAAGTGATTTCGAAATGAATTGAATTGAAAACGAATTCAAAGTGAATTGAATTGAAAGTGATTTCGAAAGTGAATTGAATTGAAAACGAATTCAAATTGAATTGAAAGTGAATTGAAATGAATTCAAATTGAATTGAAATTTGAATTGAATAGAAATGAACTTTGAAACGAATTTATAAAGAAGAATTCAATTTTGCTTTGAATTGAAATGGAAGTTGAAATTGCTTTTGAAACTATTTATATAGTTCGTTTTAAATAGAAATCGACGAAGTATATATTATATATATTATATATATAATATAATGGCCTGAATAGAACGCGCCGCGCCGCGGCAGTTCGCGAATTTCGACCATTGATTTCAAACGGACATTACGGGAGATCCGACCGTCGGATTCTCCTAAAACCGGAACCGTTGGGTTCGTATCGAAAAGAGCTTTCTAACGAATATTAGAAATTTGAAATCTAACGGTTGGATTTGGAATTATGTCCAAATCAAATTCGAAAAAGGTCGCTGTAAGTGCAGTTCGATGGCCATTGTTGGAAATCGACTGTACGGGCCTTGATAAAATTATTAAAAATGGTAATAATTTGTGTAAAATCATAAGAAATGATTTAGAAAGAATTGGGATGAAAAACTCCATATTTGAAAAGATAAAAATAGATTTTTATCGAAATGAACTAGTTTTGAACTAGAATAGTAATTTATTTATTTTTAAATAAATAAATTGAATTTGAAAAGGGTTTTGAAAATAACCAAAATTTCCAATGATTGCATTGGAGTGGATTTGAATCGAAATTGTCTTCGGAATATTTCGATGTTGGAATTCGTGATTAAACGGGTGTTGTTATGGAAATTTGAAAGATATATATTTATATCGTTATTTCCAATACGACATTTGTTAATCGTAGAATTTGATATTGAATATAAGCCGATATATTTTCTATTCAGAGCCTTATATTGAATATCAAATGTGATTTGGGTTTGTCGTGAATGGTGTCTTCACTAACACTGTTCTTGAACCCAGTTGAGAAAAGATTAAATCTTTTTATTTAGATTTAATGAAGTGTACCAATTAAATAATATTTAATTGGAATTGAATTGATATTGATTTTTGGGTTTATCGTGAACAGTGTTTTAAATAACACTTGTTCTTTAACCCGATAATTGATGAATGTGATTTTGGGTTTATCGTGAACCGTGTTTTAAATGACACTGATTCTTTAACCCAGTTAACGATTAAAACTAAGTGGAGTTTTAATGAATCTTTAATTAGATTGAAATGATCGAAAATGGAGTATCACCAGTTTGCTCCAGGCGATAGTTAAATCTTTAATTAGATTTGAACGTGAAATGGTAATTGAATTTACCGATAACACTGTGGTGTTAGATATGAAGTATAACCAGTTTTACTTCATGGGATGAATAGGTTGGGATGGGGAAATTAAAATAAATGATTACTTCGGTAAGGTTCGCTAATCCCGACTAGTTTGAATTGAGATTCAAAGATAGAATAAAGAATAAATTCAAGGAATTTATCTTTGATGAAATTAATGGGGATCTTTCCCTATGAATGTGAAATTTAGAAACTAACTGTCGGTTAGCCAAGCAGAATGGTTTTCTGGATATTGATCTGATGTTGGTTTCGGCCTTCGGGGTTAATATTTGGGAAATTATTCTCTTGATTAATTTACGGTTAGTGACTAATGAATTGGAATGAGGCGTATGTTGTGTTTGTGTAACACTTTTATAAAATATACGCGAGTTATTCGGAAAGACCGGGTTTATCCCATTCTGAATAACTGATACGACGATAAGTCGAAGATGAAGACGATGGTCGAAGACCGGAGGTCTTCACGTCGTTTGGGGGATAACTGATGATCTTGATTGGGTTGTACACCCAAGAAGATGGAAACAGTTAGTGATCGTCCAGACGTACTTGGAGATCGATGGATATGAGGGGTACTAGGTGCCTCCGGTTTCGTTCAGACCCAGAACGGACTTGTAAATGGACTGTGTGTCTGACATTGGATTTTAGTCTGTGTGTTTGATTTCTATTAAATATATATCTGTTTGGCGGCGGAGAATTTATTCTCTTGCTTAACGCCCTTCTCTGAGACGTACGAGCTCAGGGGTTATATATTGATGGATATCAAACGCATGGAGTGAATTGCCTGTGTGGCATGCCTAAGTGGCAATTGATCGAGGCTTCTGTTGAAAAGCAAAGTCTTGTGGTGATGATCAAAGCACGGCCTTTGTGGCGTAGCTTTGTGTAACGTTTACCTCGCGTGTTTCACACCAGGTATGAACCAAAAACGGGAGACGGACCTCAGGGAGGGCATGCGTTTCCTTCTAGATAAAAAGTGGCGTCAGTGGTTTTACACGCCCTGACGAGTTTGACTTATGTGGTTGTTGCTGTTGCGAGGCGCCTCGGATTGATCGGTCGTTCTCGAACCGATGGAGCCATTCGTTGGCTTGTTTACGCCCCAAAGGGCGGGGGAACGCATGTTCAGGGTTTAAGTTTAATCCACATCGGTGGACCGGCCCTGTCGCTCCAAGGTCACTCGAGCTCTGACCTGAGACATGGGCTAGATTGTCTCGAATCGGTTGAGGACTATCTTTTGCCTCGGTTCATAGATGGAAATCCACTTTCCAAATACGACATTGCGGTTTTGATTGTAAACCTATTTATGGCGACATGATATATGGTACCCATGCCGCCTATGATTGATACTTATGATTTGAAGTGTTTTATACACTATGCACTTATATTAGTATCAAATGATTTGTTTTAAACGTATCAAGCATTCTTTGGCTGTTATAAGGGAAAACCCTATCCTCGACTGCGTTACATTGTGTGATGGGACCTGGGTCTTATAACAGCTTCATTTTTCTTCATTTAGCATTGCGCTGTTGTTTTATGCACTGGTATTCTTGGGAGGAAACCCGTTCCGTGTTATACGGCGTGGTCCCTTGATTTACCTAGCTTAGAAAATAAAGATTTATAACTGTTTTAGTTCTCACACCAGTCACATGACTGACCTGGAGTTTATTGTTTTAACCTAAACTCTGGGTGCCCTTATTTTGACACGGGCAGCTAGTAGTTTTGGTTTTGCAGATTTATATTTACAGGATCCTGGTTTACAGCAGGAACGATATCCGGAAAGCTTTGTATCCGTATATCTCATTCTAGTTGTGTATTGTATTATTTTTCCGCTGCTATGTATTTGAATGTAATTTAAATCTCTGATATTTCTGTGTAATATTCATTCATACTCTGTATATTTTTGTAATCTGATGCATTGTTGTTATATACAATGAAATGTTCTTCTGTATGCGTTTTGTTGTGGCTTGCTCTCGAACTATCCTACACTTTCCTTTACGGGGAAGTTACGGGTTTTCACAGTTGGTATCAGAGCTTTGGTTTACAAAGCTCAGAGAACAAGACACATTAGAAACATACGAAAGAATTCATCAGATATTGGATTAGTAATATCCAATTAGAATGACTCGTTAGAGATGGGATCAGTAGTATCCTAGAACGAGTGTGAAGAGTATATTTTTAAAGTGAAAACAAATTTTGTTTTGAAAATTTAAATCAATTATTCGTAGTTGATTATTTATTTATATTGATGTGGACAATCCAGTATATGTAGATTTTGCGTATACGTCTGATCCGCGTGTATTCAAAGTTTTAATATATTAGATTGATATAGAATCACATTCTAGACGCCCGGAGATGGTTCTGATGATTGATCGATCATCATCCGAACTTATGTTCGTGTTTCGAAGGTGTGATTTTCTATATATTTCCATTAGACTGGTGTGAGAACCAAAATTAGATAGGGCCTATTGTTGTGATTTGGTATCAAAAACATGATTTTTGTATATATATCAAAATTATGAATTTGAAACTCTAATTCACTAATTGATTGATGTTTGTGTTGTTTGTTTAGTTGTTTGATAATTTTGAACCAATATGCCTAATTTGATCGAATATTGAACTATATTGAAAATTGGTCGCATTTGCTTGCATATATGTACTTACCTTGAACAGGTCATAGCAAGGAGGCTAGAGCCAGAGAATAAAATTTGTTTGCCCGACAAATAGGTACATGTTTACTACATAATTTCCTGTTTTGTTTGGGTGATGATGATTTTGTGAGCCTATCGGCTAGCCGCTTGGCTTTTTCTTTTTCTTTTTGAGATCTGAAGGACCGGGGAAGCTATTTGAAATTCCCCGATGCTCCCGGTGCAGGGGAGGTTATGGCGAAATTTTTCGAAAATTTAGGGTGTTAGCCAAATTTTTGAAATTTTGAAAATTCTCAGAAACTGAAAGGTTGGAGAATGGAAGTCAGATCGAGCGTAGAGTTGAATGATCAAACCACTTTCGACTTTGTTCCTTTTCGGGGACGAAAAGTTTTAAGTGGGGGAGATTGTAACAACCCGTAAAATCTGGGCCAGTTTAAAATTTTTATTTTTGCAATTTTGGCGAATTTTGATTATTTAAAATGAATTATTTTAAATAAAACGACGAGAAAATTTATTTTGAATATAAATCGAACGTATATATTATACGCGTCGTCGCTAGAATAAAAATAATTATATATAATTATAATAGAATTGAAAATGGCGCGGTAGTTCGATAATTCGATTTCAAACTTCAATTGAATGTACCGAGTGCAAAACAATCCGGATTTTAGAGAAACCAAAAATAATGGGATCTAATTGATAATATCTTTCCAACGAATCCGAAAAATCAAGATTTCATATCGGGAATCAAAAGATATGTCCAGTTGAAAATTCTGAATAGTCGCTATGGAATTCAGGCCCTTAAAAATGGACATTTTGCAAACGACCTCGGATTTCGACGAAACTAGTTTTGTTGGGTCCGTGATGTTAAGTTATTGCTAGATTCCAAATTTCATAATTTTTCGAATCAATATGTGAGCGTGACAAAAGAAAACGCGTTTGACCAGTTTCCGTTGATTTTAATCGACTGGAAATTGGCCATTTTTCCAACGGTCTCAGAATTCGACAAAATTAGTTTTGTTAGGACCGTATCGTCAATACGAAGCTAGAAAATATTTTTCTGGAATTTTTCTAGTTAGTATGTGACCCCGGTAATTTGAAATGTGCGTTTAAAATTCAATATAATGATTTAAATGAAAATTCAAAAGGAAACTGACTGTAACTATCGAATCAGCTTGCGATACATATCCCATTGTGTTCGGAATGGGGGTAAAACGCTATGGGTGACAAGCGGTGGACCTCGTTTAGAGGCCGTAGGTGAAAGTCAACTTTTTAATAATTAAATATATAAAAAAAATATTTTCCTACTCTATATTTCCCTCTGGCCCCCCCGTTCCAAATTATTCATTTCAGATCAAAAAAAAAAAACGAGCGCCCTCACGCTCGAACCCAACTCGCCGGCGGCGAAGCTTCGCCGAACCCCCTCCCCCTCCGACCAGAGTACCGCCCCACTCCTCCCCCTACTCTCCTCCTCCTCCACTGGTAATCGACGAAACCCCTCCAATTCGAATCGCGACCCCCCCTTTTGCTGCTGTTCGGCGACGAAGCCCCCCCCTTTTTCTGATGTTCGGCGACGAAGCCCCCCTTTTTTGGCTGCTGTTCGGCGATGAAGACCCCCCCCCTCCTGTAAGTTTTTCTTATTTGTTTAAATAATTTTATTTTAGAAAAACTGATTTTTTTTAGTTAGGTTAAAACTGAATTTTTTTTTAGAAAAACTGATTTTTTTTTAGTTAGGTTAAAACTGAATTTTATTTTAGAAAAACTGATTTTTTTTAGTTAGGTTAAAACTGAATTTTATTTTAGAAAAACTGATTTTTTTTAGTTAGGTTAAAACTGAATTTTTTTTTAGAAAAACTGATTTTTTTTAGTTAGGTTAAAACTGAATTTTATTTTAGAAAAACTGATTTTTTTTAGTTAGGTTAAAACTGAATTTTATTTTAGAAAAACTGATTTTTTTTAGTTAGGTTAAAACTGAATTTTTTTTTAGAAAAACTGATTTTTTTAGTTAGGTTAAAACTGAATTTTATTTTAGAAAAACTGATTTTTTTTAGTTAGGTTAAAACTGAATTTTTTTTTAGAAAAACTGATTTTTTTTAGTTAGGTTAAAACTGAATTTTATTTTAGAAAAACTGATTTTTTTTAGTTAGGTTAAAACTGAATTTTATTTTAGTAAAACTGAATTTTATTTTAAGGTTTTAACTTTAAAAGGAAAAAGATTTGATCTTTATTAGAAAAAAAGGAAAACTTTTTATTAGAAAAGGCGAAGTCTATATTTTTGAAATGGAATTTTTATCTATATGGCTTCGCAATAAAAATTCGATTTTTATATATTGAACTTTGAACTAAAAATTCGATTTTTATATATTGAACTTTGAACTAAAAATTCGATTTTTATATATTGAACTTTGAACTAAAAATTCGATTTTTATATATTGAACTTTGAACTAAAAATTCGATTTTTATATATTGAACTTTGAACTAAAAATTCGATTTTTATATATTGAACTTTGAACTAAAAATTCGATTTTTATATATTGAACTTTGAACTAAAAATTCGATTTTTATATATTGAACTTTGAACTAAAAATTCGATTTTTATATATTGAACTTTGAACTAAAAATTCGATTTTTATATATTGAACTTCGATAGAAAAATAGAATTTTTATATATTGAATAGCGAAGTAAAATTCAATTTTTACGTATGTAGTGAAAGCAGCAACGAAGATGACGAAGATGCGATAGCGATGAAGATTTCCTGCAAAGGAAGTGCCGTGAAGCTAGGATAGCTATATGTGAGAATTTCTCACCTTTCAATTTATTTTTCTAGTTATATATATATACTAGGATGCAGACGGTGCTTAGTAGCACCCGACACAATCGTCCACAGACCATGGACTTGTTTGTTTGGTTGCATAGATTGGTTAGATTATTTGATTGAAATTGAATTATTTGGTGAGATGAATTGATTTGATTGATGTGTGAATGGCGTGGGCCTTCACTAGACCGGGGATAAGGCTAGGCCTTGTCCCGTTTCTAGTATCGTGCCGTTATGCCGCCGAAATTTTCTAAAATAAGTTAGAAAAATAAAAATAGCATTTTATTTAAAGAATGAACTGAATAGAAATTCATATGTTAAAATAAAATGTGTTATCGTTAAAAATATAATTTTTAACGTGAATGTGAATAAATAAATATTCATTTACAAACCAGACGGTTTGTTTATGTACACTTATTTGAAGGACATTGATTGGGTCGATAAATTTTACACATCGCCCAACTGCACAAATAAAATCTGTGTTTGATTGTTTGAAACCCCACACGGGTGTTGGGATGAAATTTGAAGTTCACTCATCCTGATTGATTAAATATGTCGATCGATTGATTGACAGGCTGTTATAAGCGTTAGGTATCTATATTTGATGCTTATACAGTGTAGTGCACTTTGGCTGATGGTTGATTATTTTTCAATGCTATTATACATGTGTTGTATGAAAATCCATATAATAACTTTATATGGTAATTGATTGGGCCTCATTCCAGTTTTAAAATAGAAATATTTAAAATAGAAATATTCGAAATGGAATAATTGAAAATGTCAATATATGAAGCCGTGTTGATTAGAGTGACGCCATTTTGACGTGAACGATATTTATATCGATTTTATTCATTTTAAAATGAATATTAAAAAGTAATTTTGAAATCAAATATTTCGAAATGAATTGAAAACGATTTCGAAATGAATTGAATTGAAAACGAATTCAAAGTGAATTGAATTGAAAACGAATTCAAAGTGAATTGAATTGAAAGTGATTTCGAAATGAATTGAATTGAAAACGAATTCAAAGTGAATTGAATTGAAAGTGATTTCGAAATGAATTGAATTGAAAACGAATTCAAAGTGAATTGAATTGAAAGTGATTTCGAAAGTGAATTGAATTGAAGGTGATTTCGAAAGTGAATTGAAGTGAAAACGAATTCAAAGTGAATTGAATTGAAAGTGATTTCGAAAGTGAATTGAAGTGAAAACGAATTCAAAGTGAATTGAATTGAAAGTGATTTCGAAATGAATTGAATTGAAAACGAATTCAAAGTGAATTGAATTGAAAGTGATTTCGAAAGTGAATTGAATTGAAAACGAATTCAAATTGAATTGAAAGTGAATTGAAATGAATTCAAATTGAATTGAAATTTGAATTGAATAGAAATGAACTTTGAAACGAATTTTTAAAGAAGCATTCAATTTTGCTTTGAATTGAAATGGAAGTTGAAATTGCTTTTGAAACTATTTATATAGTTCGTTTTAAATAGAAATCGACGAAGTATATATTATATATATTATATATATAATATAATGGCCTGAATAGAACGCGCCGCGCTGCGGCAGTTCGCGAATTTCGACCATTGAGTTCAAACGGACATTACGGGAGATCCGACCGTCGGATTCTCCTAAAACCGGAACCGTTGGGTTCATATCGAAAAGAGCTTTCTAACGAATATTAGAAATTTGAAATCTAACGGTTGGATTTGGAATTATGTCCAAATCAAATTCGAAAAAGGTCGCTGTAAGTGCAGTTCGATGGCCATTGTTGGAAATCGACCGTACGGGCCTTGATAAAATTATTAAAAATGGTAATAATTTGTGTAAAATCATAAGAAATGATTTAGAAAGAATTGGGATGAAAAACTCCATATTTGAAAAGATAAAAATAGATTTTTATCGAAATGAACTAGTTTTGAACTAGAATAGTAATTTATTTATTTTTAAATAAATAAATTGAATTTGAAAAGGGTTTTGAAAATAACCAAAATTTCCAATGATTGCATTGGAGTGGATTTGAATCGAAATTGTCTTCGGAATATTTCGATGTTGGAATTCGTGATTAAACGGGTGTTGTTATGGAAATTTGAAAGATATATATTTATATCGTTATTTCCAATACGACATTTGTTAATCGTAGAATTTGATATTGAATATAAGCCGATATATTTTCTATTCAGAGCCTTATATTGAATATCAAATGTGATTTGGGTTTGTCGTGAATGGTGTCTTCACTAACACTGTTCTTGAACCCAGTTGAGTAAAGATTAAATCTTTTTATTTAGATTTAATGAAGTGTACCAATTAAATAATATTTAATTGGAATTGAATTGATATTGATTTTTGGGTTTATCGTGAACAGTGTTTTAAATAACACTTGTTCTTTAACCCGATAATTGATGAATGTGATTTTGGGTTTATCGTGAACCGTGTTTTAAATGACACTGATTCTTTAACCCAGTTAACGATTAAAACTAAGTGGAGTTTTAATGAATCTTTAATTAGATTGAAATGATCGAAAATGGAGTATCACCAGTTTGCTCCAGGCGATAGTTAAATCTTTAATTAGATTTGAACGTGAAATGGTAATTGAATTTACCGATAACACTGTGGTGTTAGATATGAAGTATAACCAGTTTTACTTCATGGGATGAATAGGATGGGATGGGGAAATTAAAATAAATGATTACTTCGGTAAGGTTCGCTAATCCCGACTAGTTTGAATTGAGATTCAAAGATAGAATAAAGAATAAATTCAAGGAATTTATCTTTGATGAAATTAATGGGGATCTTTCCCTATGAATGTGAAATTTAGAAACTAACTGTCGGTTAGCCAAGCAGAATGGTTTTCTGGATATTGATCTGATGTTGGTTTCGGCCTTCGGGGTTAATATTTGGGAAATTATTCTCTTGATTAATTTACGGTTAGTGACTAATGAATTGGAATGAGGCGTATGTTGTGTTTGTGTAACACTTTTATAAAATATATGCGAGTTATTCGGAAAGACCGGGTTTATCCCATTCTGAATAACTGATACGACGATAAGTCGAAGATGAAGACGATGGTCGAAGACCGGAGGTCTTCACGTCGTTTGGGGGATAACTGATGATCTTGATTGGGCTGTACACCCAAGAAGATGGAAACAGTTAGTGATCGTCCAGACGTACTTGGAGATCGATGGATATGAGGGGTACTAGGTGCCTCCGGTTTCGTTCAGACCCAGAACGGACTTGTAAATGGACTGTGTGTCTGACATTGGATTTTAGTCTGTGTGTTTGATTTCTATTAAATATATATCTGTTTGGCGGCGGAGAATTTATTCTCTTGCTTAACGCCCTTCTCTGAGACGTACGAGCTCAGGGGTTATATATTGATGGATATCAAACGCATGGAGTGAATTGCCTGTGTGGCATGCCTAAGTGGCAATTGATCGAGGCTTCTGTTGAAAAGCAAAGTCTTGTGGTGATGATCAAAGCACGGCCTTTGTGGCGTAGCTTTGTGTAACGTTTACCTCGCGTGTTTCACACCAGGTATGAACCAAAAACGGGAGACGGACCTCAGGGAGGGCATGCGTTTCCTTCTAGATAAAAAGTGGCGTCAGTGGTTTTACACGCCCTGACGAGTTTGACTTATGTGGTTGTTGCTGTTGCGAGGCGCCTCGGATTGATCGGTCGTTCTCGAACCGATGGAGCCATTCGTTGGCTCGTTTACGCCCCAAAGGGCGGGGGAACGCATGTTCAGGGTTTAAGTTTAATCCACATCGGTGGACCGGCCCTGTCGCTCCAAGGTCACTCGAGCTCTGACCTGAGACATGGGCTAGATTGTCTCGAATCGGTTGAGGACTATCTTTTGCCTCGGTTCATAGATGGAAATCCACTTTCCAAATACGACATTGCGGTTTTGATTGTAAACCTATTTATGGCGACATGATATATGGTACCCATGCCGCCTATGATTGATACTTATGATTTGAAGTGTTTTATACACTATGCACTTATATTAGTATCAAATGATTTGTTTTAAACGTATCAAGCATTCTTTGGCTGTTATAAGGGAAAACCCTATCCTCGACTGCGTTACATTGTGTGATGGGACCTGGGTCTTATAACAGCTTCATTTTTCTTCATTTAGCATTGCGCTGTTGTTTTATGCACTGGTATTCTTGGGAGGAAACCCGTTCCGTGTTATACGGCGTGGTCCCTTGATTTACCTAGCTTAGAAAATAAAGATTTATAACTGTTTTAGTTCTCACACCAGTCACATGACTGACCTGGAGTTTATTGTTTTAACCTAAACTCTGGGTGCCCTTATTTTGACACGGGCAGCTAGTAGTTTTGGTTTTGCAGATTTATATTCACAGGATCCTGGTTTACAGCAGGAACGATATCCGGAAAGCTTTGTATCCGTATATCTCATTCTAGTTGTGTATTGTATTATTTTTCCGCTGCTATGTATTTGAATGTAATTTAAATCTCTGATATTTCTGTGTAATATTCATTCATACTCTGTATATTTTTGTAATCTGATGCATTGTTGTTATATACAATGAAATGTTCTTCTGTATGCGTTTTGTTGTGGCTTGTTCTCGAACTATCCTACACTTTCCTTTACGGGGAAGTTACGGGTTTTCACAGTTTGTTAATTTAATACGGTTTTAAACCTTATCAATATAGCAATTTGATACGGTTTTAAGCCGTATCGATCTACGAATTTGATACGGCTTAAAACTATATATATCTACAAATTTGATACGGTTTAAAACCATATCAATCTATGAATTTGATACGGCTTTAAGCCGTATCAATTTATGAATTTGATACGGCTTAAGCCCGTATCTAAGTAACAAAGACGCCATTTTTTGATACGGCTCAGAGCACTGCCAAATCGAATTTGATATGGCCATGAGCACTGCCTAATTGGCATTTCTGGTGTAGTGACTCATGCTTTCAGTCTTACCTTTTCTTTTAGACGATTTTAGTACCTATTAAAATTATTTCAAAATAAATTTTATACGTAATTAAACTAATATTTAGTATACTAAATATTAGTTCTTCTCAAATAGATACATCACTCATATTGCACATGCCATTGAAGATGTGTTTCAGACGGAATATGAACAGGTAAATGCTCCATTACATTAAAGAAACCTGAAGGAAATGTTTTCTCTAGTTTGCAGAGAAGAATATAGATTTCGTTCTTGAGTTTACGTAGAGATCAATTATTGACATAGTAAAATAAAGTTCCTTATAAATTAAACTAAGTTCCATTACAACCATCCAAACTTTAACGAGCAATAATTCTTTAAAAACGACGAGTAATTTTTTTTCCATTATAACATGGTAAGCATGATTTTCATCTAACTAAGATTAGTCAACACGTCTACAAAGATTAGAAGAAATGCCATTGGAAAATCTTAATCTTCCCACCTATTTTAAAGTATTTTAATTTGGTTTGTCTAATTCATAGCATGCTTTATGGTTATTTATGTCATTTGACATTCTACGAAGCTCAAGATGATTGCATATTGCATCTATATCACATCTTGATTTATAATCGTTAGTTCAAATTCTCATTAACATTCAAAATTATATTAAACATATGATCAAATACACTTTTCTCGTTATGCGTCATGTCAATATTATATGAGTTTGAGAATTTTTTTAAATAAAGCAACTCCCTAAATATACTTTATTTGCGCCAATTATAAATCATTGATTTACCTTAAATTCCAATTTGTTCTCTGATTTCATATAACTTTAGATAATCCTTTATACCTTTGCTTGACCAAACTGATGATGGTTGCAAATCTCATGTCTGTTAGATGTAAAAGATATTGCTTCTAAGAAAATGACTCGTATGAAGAAAACAGCAATGACAATCAAACCACAAATTTTCTTTTGATGCGGTGAAGAAATTCCTCATGTTTCTTTTGTAGCTAAATGACTGATTATACTCCAATCTGAAAGCATTGCATATGTATGAAAATCTCTAGTAGTCCACGACATCGAAGTGAACATATGAACTTTTTTTTTGGAAATATCATATGTTTCAGCTTCTTCGTATCACAACTTTTTCAACTCTTCAATCAACACTTCAAATAAATATCGATTTCTTGTGTTGAATCATCAAGACCAGAGATAATAATTGTGGAGACATATATTCAGTTTTCACATGCATCCATGAAGGTAAATTATAAATGTAACAATTATAGACTAAGAGAATATTTAGCATCAAATTGGGTAAATGGTGAAAATCCATCTATATATGAACCAAGTCTAACATTATAGCTCTCTGCTGCAAAAAAGAGATATTTCGATCAAAATCCTTTCATGCTTATCCATCAACTGGGCATGTTAACGTACTTTCTTCATGTGTTCTTATATCGTGTTATCTCAGATGATGCGCGATTATAAAAGAAACATATAACATTTGAAACCTAAGGGTAATAGGTAAATAATGCACACGCTTCTTTAAAACTGCCTTTCCCTTCTTCTTCTATTGTTTATATCTTTCCTGGATATAGACTCTATAATTTATAAGATTAATATATTCTTTCCAAAACAACATACAACTATTCAAATGTATATCTATTTTTTTATGAGGTAATGCAAAAGTCAATTTTTTTTAACTTTATGATGATCACACATATTAAATTATCTGACGGCATATACCATTTTGCAGCTTGTACAACGACTTATACAACTTTCCCAAAGAGATCTCTTAGCAGCATCCAATGAATCACATTTTTTTGCTCCTATAATCGGTTTTTCTTCGACAAAAACATTATCATCAACAAATTGATCAGTAGGAAACATAGTATGTGTTGCATCTTCAACCATATCTTCTATGTGATTAGTCGTAACAATTTCATTAGTCACCGCTTCTTCTAACTATATAAGATTAGGTGATACAAGTTCTCCATGATGATTCCACACCAAATTATTCGACACAAAACTATGTTGATGCAAATGAACTCTAATCATTTTTAGTATCAAATATTTCAACAATTTGTATCTACTATATGAGCAATGGATTTCTTAGTAATTTCCATTATTACCTTAACTAACAGTTGTAACGTAGCACTTGGTAGTGCAAGTGATGTCGGAGGAAGGACTATTAATGTTGTTTGCATTGAAACTTCAAATAAGTTTGACAATCTTAAACATTTACTTAATAGACTAATGATTTTGATGAGGTGAATGAGGTTGAAGAAGGAGAATTCGTATCACCTAGAAAAATATAGCATAGTGACTGTCAAAGATAAATTATTGAAAAAGAAAAGTCTAAAGTTATCAAAGTGGGTGAACATGTGGAAGTGTGAGTGAATAGTAGCCATTCTGATCATGCTGTGGTTGACAACCTGGTTAGAGGTAAAGATATAGAGGAAAACAAAAATGCGCGAGAGTTATAGCCTTTGTCAACACTCAACGAACTCAGCTACCATGAATGTACACAAACTTGATCCCATGAAACAACTTTTAACTAATGTTGTCAACTATACCATTTCTATGTTTTTAGGTCACCGCGGCAAATTCAAGCATGCCTATTAGGTGCCTTTAACTTCTCCTAACAGTACTACTAATGCTTTTCACTTAAACTAAAACTAGGTTTCCTAAACAAGCCAAGCAATTCGGTCAAGTATTCAAAACCTGTTGTGTTGGGTTGTACTTCAATCAAAAGACCTTATTTAAAGCTTCAACCAATAACCATGAAGCCGCTCCTTCCTCCTTAGTGAAGAAAAAGAGTAAATCCCAACAAGACAACCCCTACATCCACCATATACCACCTGCTGCCTATAAGGCTCCACCTCCCCTACCTTAAGATGATAATGTTGTTTTCACAAACTCTCCACTATTAGCTACCTTGCCAGTGAGCTCAAAGTACCAATCACAAGGAGCAAAAAAAATGAACTGTTAAAAGGCCTTATATTTAGCAATGACTAGCATTAGGTATGTTCAAATTGGAGCTTTCTTTTGGCTCATGGGACACTCGAGTGTAATCTTTTCTAGTGGGATCTTGCGATCAAATTACCTGGGAACTTCTTCCTTTAGGAGTTGGAATTTAATAAAGCGGGGGAACTGTGAAGTATACCTACTGCAAGGTCGCCTCCCGCTCCCCCAACCCATTAATATTTATTTGGCGTGATTGACATAGGAGATGTCATTTAATCGAAGAAGATAGTATCGTTAACATAAGAGATGTCATTTCTAGTCTACCCCACGTTACTTTGATAGTTGTGGGACACTATGTACTTACAGCCTTTAAGAGTGGCTTGCAAGTGAAAGTTGTTCAAGAATAGTGGCATTGAGTTTCTCGACCGTTTGCCTTAGGATTAGTTAGTTCTATTTATCGATGGGGCCGGCAAGGGATATAACTCAGCAGTAGGTGTCACCTTGACGTGGTGGAAGTCATCAGTTCGAGTGATTATCCCTAAACTCAATAGGAGTCTTTCTATTGTGACTTTCCCTGCAGCGATCAAACGAGAATGGTTAAGAGGTGTTTTCTTTTGTTATGGCTTTGTAATGCTTAATTTGTTTTCCTTTGAACTGTTTGATTTTTGTCCTTTCTTCCTTGCGTGGAATGACTTTTTGTTTTGTAGTAGATATGCTAGTTATATATCTCCTATCTTCCTTGTATTTATTATTTTAACGAGCGTAACGGCACGCACTTCACGCGTGATGATGACATGCGCTTCGTGCGTGGAGCGTTGTTCCTCAAATATTGTGTACTATCATATAAAGGGTTTTGTAATAACTAGATAAATATGATGTCTATGCCTCAACCATGCGCTTAATTAATTGTTAACCATCACATGTTTTTTACCCCTTGGCAGACTTAAGAAAGCAGCAATAGTTTTGTATTACAAATAAAAAAATGAGTACCACATGGATAAGCAAGCCTTCATGTAATCGTACAACACAAAATACATATTTGTATATTTTATAATAGAGGCTAAGAGTTAAAATCAACGGTACAAAAACCAAAATTCAAATATTTGCTTCTTTATGCCAATTACATATAATCCCTTAGTTCTAGCATAAGGCCTTTGACTGGTCATCCTTGAGTACAACGTGGGTACATGAATTTCAACACGAAGTTACGAAACTCACATGATATATCTTGGCTTGGAGTTTAAATCAATCGAGATGCAAGAGGTTTGAATCAATCGAGTTGCATGAGTTTGTCACATTTTCTATTCTATTTCATTTAATTTGCTGACTTCACATGAGCTCTGCAAACAACCACAAAGAAGTGTGAATGTTATAACCTCTATGTCAATATTCATTGTCAAATAATCAGATGATCTAAACAACTTCAAATTATAGGATATAAATCCATCACCTATCATCCATGTAGTGAGTAGAAATGAAGTTCATTTCAGCTTCCCTACCCCAAAACTTTATTGCACCTTTGATGTATGCTCTGTAATAAAAATGGCAGAAGCCTGTCCAGAATTCAGTAAATTTGTGTATGCTTTTCTGTTTAATAAATCACTTAAAAACAAAAAATAAAAACCTTGTATTTTGGCAGTGGATGGTTTCAAAATGAAAGCATAGTAGTGGAGTGGGTTGGAAACAGCTCGTGTGATAAAGGTACCCAAAAAATAACAGAGTCGTTGTGAAATAAAATATGGGTAAGATTTACAGATACTATTTACGTATTCTGTGTGTGGATCCACCTTTATTATTTTAGCCTTTGCCGTCAGCACTTAGGTGCATGCTAATAAACTTCGTAAAGTACATGTTAACATTGATTTTCCATCCATATACATGAAATAGTCATGTAAAAGATTCAAAACTTGTTGAAGTGTGAGTTGGTCAACTAGTTATTATATAATCAACGTGTTGTGAAATAAAGTTATGGAATATGGTGAGCCAGAAATATATCTATTGAGAAAACTATGTTAGTGTGCATGGCTCACAGGCTAACCAAGCGTGAAGTAGAAAGAAACTAATACACCCTGCACTTAGGCTAGTACCTGAGTTCTTCATTGATTTGTTTTATCAAATAATGTATACAGTAAAAGAAATCGAGCTTGTGAACTAATAATAGCAAGGTTCCAAAAGTTGTTCAACCTGTAATAAAGTAGATCGCAAAAATTAAAGAAAACACGCTCACATATCCATTGAACTGTTGTACAATTGCATTGACATTATCAACAGTAATCATTGTCCAAAATCCAAAACCTCTGCATCTTCACGTTTCTGCATCATAAATTACTTGCAATCGTGTAGATTTCAACTTAAGAGGATAAAAGAAGCAGCAAAACAACAATAATAATTGAAACCATTATCGCATACAATAAAACAACTACCTTCTTCAAAGGAAGAAATTATTAGAAGAAGTTCAACTGCCCAAATAGCAAAATTAATTGATACTCAGTCCAAAATATCCGAGAAGTTAAAACATTAGGACAAAATAAAGGCAGCAGAAACATGTCAAGTCGTAGAACTGCCTTGGTGGCCTTGCTTATGCTATAGACAGGCGACTGGTTCTACCATCCAAGTCTTGGCAAGGAAAATTTGAGAAGTTAAGTCTATAATTTGAGAAGTTATTCAGGTCCTGCAAAAAAATTGGTATGTCAAATGACAGAAATGTATGCATAGCTTCAATGGTATCCTCTTTAACTTTTGTAGTTAAATCCAGCAGGTACTACAAACTGTCTTTAAGTGCCATTAAGTAATTTTCATATCATCCGAGTAGTTCAGTGATCGTTGTCCACCTCTTATTATTCCTTAATGTTCTATCTAAGGCCTCAAAAGAATGACGATAAGCCATGGTAGCTTCGTCCCAAAGTAATACGTTAGTAAGCGACAAAAGTTTTTTTATCTCTGATTGTTTTGGAATATGGCATGCAGACGACAAATCTAAATTAATTGGTATTTTAAATTGGGATTGTGTAGTTCGACCTCCTGGAAGAGCAAGAGAAGTTATTCCAGAAGTAGCGACTGCGATTACAATATTGCCTTCAAGATGTAAATGTGCTAAGATTGCTCTGTATAAGTATGTTTTTCCAGTACCTCCTGGGCCATCTATGAAATATGTACCATTACTTTTGTTTATTACGGAATTCATGATCTTGTTGAAAGCATCCTTTTGTTGGTCGTTTAAGTTATTTATGGAATTGATATCGGTACAGGGTATTTCTATAGATTGTTCTTCTAAAATAAGAAAGGAGTTATTGATATGAGCAAAAGAACTAAAGTTATGGTGTGGAATATCATAATCCATAATTGATTTGTTGTATTGTTTAAGTAGTTTGTCTAAATCAGACAGACATTGAATCAGTAAAAATGAATTATCTGCAGTTGAAGTAGAAGATGAAGGATAATCTTCAACGAAAAATGGTGAAAACTCTTCCATAATTCACGCACATGATATGGTTCATAGTATACTAAAATGGTAACAAATATCTTCTCAAAGATGCAGACATATGTGTGTTTGAAGCATCTCTTAAACATTCCTTTAAACTATCATCATTTTCGAGTAAACCTCTATGTTCTCCTGCTCCTTTGAATGTATTATATTATTTTCCACTAACTGTTAGTAAATCAGTGAAAGACGTATGACCTCGAACATGTGTTAATAATAGGCGCAAATAGTAACAATCACCTTTAGTTGGAGATACAGTATAAAGTCTACCTATTGCCCAACGATTATTTCGTCTGCATTTCAACTGTTTAAGCAAAGAGTCCCACCAATATTTTTCAGGAAGCTCATGATATAAATATTGGCGTGCCTGCTCATCGGTAACATTTTTGGAGAAAAATTCAGTAAGCAATGTTTTAGATCTTTGTGGATCATCTGAAATAGTTTGTAAGTGACCCTCTGCACGAAAAAGCAATTGTTGTCTATTTGGTAAATGGACATGTAAGCCAATAACAAAAGGAAATATGTTGCTTAAATAAAATTTAAATATTCTCCATAAAGCTTCAGAGGCACAAACCCATCAATCGTTTACAAAGATTGAAATTTCATCGTTGTCAGGAGGTGTAGTGGATAAACCTACGGATACACGGTCAGAACCTTTGTAAACATATTTGTAAAGGTATTTAACAGATTTAATACTGGAGCAAATTTCAACATTTATATGGCAGTCATATTTAAGAAGTATGGATTATATGGTATGATCCTAGGTTATCAATTAATTGGCTGCCTAATTGATATTGTAATTTGTTGTTAAGTTTTCTATAAATAGGGTAAGAGCCATTTCCTTGTAAAGTTGATGGGGAAAAAGATTTTGGGAAACCTCTCTTACAATGGTTGTTTTTCATACACACAACATATGGATTAAAATGTCTGCATGGATAATGAACCATATGCTTCATTATTGATTTATGTAGGTCAGGTTCTAAATTCTTACATGGAATTTCAACCCTAACTAAAGCGTCATAATCATCGGGACTATTAACCTTATCATTTTCATCAAAAATAAGCAATATATGACAATGCGGTAATCCTCTTTTTTGAAATTCAATAACATGGACATAGGAATTAACTTTACCTAAAAAAACATGTCAAACAAATCAATTTTTAGTTGTTCTAATTTTGCATGGAAAATTCGAGTTGTCAAATCCAGCCTATCTTGAGGTTGTTGACCGGGAAGTAGTTCTGGCGTAATTGTCCACCCAGTTAGTATTACAAGTCATAGTAAGAAATAAATCAGGCTTTCCATACCTTCGCACTAATGCCATTTCATCTTGAGACCGTTGATGCATATCTCGAGGACTATAGGTATGAGAGGAAGGAAGAACTTTTTTAACACCAACATTACCTAGTATAAGAATATTCATACAATAATTTCGTGGTTAGTAAGTGTTCAGTACTGATAACGGGAATATGTACTAAACGTACATTTAATCGCATAACAAAATGCAGTTATATTCAAATTGCATTTCCAATTTAACCAAGCATAAAATTAAAGAAAACCACGTCCAACACATCAGGGTCCAGCACAATGTTCATTGCAACACGCCAATTATGTACCACTGTTCACTTGTAACAGCAACAAAAAACATATGTTCACTCGCTGCATTACAATTCATTGAACATTTAAATTGAAGTATGAATTTTGCCCTAAAAAATGAGTTGATTAGGAATGTGACTAATGAATGAAGGTTGACACCCAATGCTGAACATAAATTGACCTTTCGTTGTATCAAATATGGCCTTGAGTAAATAAAATGCCAAATGTCTTAACAGCCTCCATTTCCATAAATATATAAACTCAGGTAATTCGTATTAGTAATAAAAAATTTAACTACAAAGGTTAAAGAAATTGACTGACGGATGTCTCTCCAGTAGTCAACGCATCTTGTAAACCTTGATATAGCTCAGCTCAGATTGTACTTTGATTATTGTGAAGAAATCTTAGGCGCATAACTTCTATTTTTTACATACATATCAACAACATATTGTTGAAATAAAGGCCACGAAGTAATATAAGAGATGTCTCTGACAGTCGTATCTAGAAGTCATGTGTGAAATAAAATTAGTACGTGTGAAACTTGTAAACAGAGATGATAATTTGGACTATGTGCGAATTAAAAATTGAGAACGTAGAATAGGTCATATGTATCTGTAACATATGAGAGTAGTATGATGTGCAACTTATTGATGTATTTCCATTTTCGTGGATGTTCAAATCCCATCCATGTTGACCGTATGGAAGCAAAAGTGGGTATTGTAATGGACATAAAAGCCCGTAGTATCTGGAATTCTGCGTAGATTCCCACTTCTTGTCTCAACGATGATATCTCTTCCTTGCAAATTATCTGGTTTTTCTCCAATAATTATGCCTGCTATTTGGGATGCGGTTGGCAACTCGTGAAGATGTTGATTTACTGTGATTTCTTTAATCTTGATTCTACAATTTTGTACGTTAACTTGTTGCCCTAACTGTCTAAATACATAAACATATGGATTATGGTTATCTAAAATTTGTTTCAGAGTCAAAATGACATTTGGTCTCAGTGCTTCAATATCTTGAAGTCGATTTTCAATCTCATGGTCGGTGTCGTATATGTATAATTGCAAATATCATGGTCTATTTCCATCATGGGTAAAATACTTCCAATACTGTGATATGTTGATCCTTGTGTGTAAATTCCATCTCTACCATTAGATATGTTTTGAACAATTGACGGGCCTATGGATGTGAACGAAAATGCATTGTTATAAGATCAGATGTTTGTTCAGAAATGATTGCCAACGTTCCCTTGATCTTGAAATAAGCTGAGTAACTGTGGTGGTGTGGTCGTAGGTCGATGAATATCAATCGAACCACCGCAACAGCAAATCTGTAAAGTCTCATGAAAAAAACATTTTTTGCATCGCAAAAATCATAGTATGTTGGTTGTGGAAGTTGATTTCCTATAAACTGTGTTTGCTATAAAATTTCGTCTACGGTTATGGCCACTAATCATTGCAGCTAGAGGTGATAAATTTTCTTCTTGCTCTATTCCTGAAGTACCTACAGTGATATACGTGGATGTCAGAAAAAATCTATTGTTATTTGAATGTTAGTGGAAAGTAAATTTGGTAAAGCAGTTGTTATTTGAACGTTGGTGGAAAATAAATTTGGTAAAGCAGTTGTTATTTTAAAGATCCAGAGTACGTATATATCATCGGAAAAAAGTGTATAGTTTGATACTGTATATGGACTCAAATGTCATACTACTAATGCAGTAATAGAAGAGAGCAGTTCTGAAAAGTAATAACAAAAAATGACCTGCTGGCAGTTAAAAGCAACGGTGAATGACTACATTACAAGGTTTTGGTACATATATTGTACATATCCTAGTTAGTATATATTTTTAACAAAAAAAATTGAAGCATACAATCAATATAATAAAAATAAATTTTATTTTTGTGTACTATCCTATAAGTTAAAACTAACTTTGAATGATTACAGCAGCATTTGCTTTTGCTAGGTAACATGTGCAATGTCGCAGGTAGTATATATGCACGTATAAAAAAATTGAATAAAAAAAGCACACAGTCAATATATTTATACCCAAAGAATAAACTGTTAGAATTTATAGAAGGAAGAGGAATAGATTATGATAAAAAGGAATATTTGTAAAAGAGGAAAACTTTAATTGCTTTTATTTCTCTTCTCTTTTTTCCTTGATTCATACAAACGAGGAGATAACTCTTATTTATAACATACAATAGATCTTTCTAGATATGCAATATTCTAGGAATAAATGGAAAATTATATTTCCCTAATTAATAGCAACATTAAAACTTCTCATTAAAACCTCTCTCAATAAAATGCAGGAACACTCTAGAAATACAAATCAAGTTTATTATTTTCCTTTTTTCAACACCCCCTTTAAACTTGATTTGTGACTTCAAGCAAAGCTCTCATTCTTCGAAAATCTTCAAATTTCAATGGCTTGGTAAAAATATCAGCAACTTGATCGTGAGTTTTCACATATTTCAGCTCCACTTCGTTGTTGGCAATGCATTCCCGAATAAAATGATATCTCGTATCGATATGTTTGCTTCGATCATGAAATATCGGGTTCTTTGCAAGTGCTTGTGCTGATATATTATCAATCCATATTTCAGTAGCTCCTTTTTGTGGCAAATGAAGTTCTTTCAACATGTTTCTTAACCATAAAGCATGACATGTACTTGAACTTGCAGCAACATATTCAGATTCACAGGTTGACAACGTAACAATAGATTGTTTCTTTGATAACCAAGAAATAGCACAATTACCCAGGAAGAATACATACCCCGTTGTACTCTTTCCATCATCTATGTCTCCAGCAAAATCACTATCACAAAATCCATGCAATAGAAGATCATTGGATGAGGAATAAAATATTCCAAAATCAAGTGTTCCTTTAATGTAAAGAAGAATTCGCTTAGCAGCAGTCATATGGACAGAAGTAGGCGTCTCCATGAAACGACTTATCACTCCAACAGCATAGAGTATATTGGGCCTTGTACTTGTCAAATATCTCAAACTTCCCACAAGACTTTTGTAAAGAGTAGGATCTACCTTTTCTCCATCTTCAAACTTGGACAATTTCATTCCAGCTTCCATGGGTGTGTTCACAGGATTGCAATCGATCATCTTAAACCTTTTCAACACTTCCTTTGCATAACCTGTTTGAGAAAGAAATATACCTTCCTCCATTTGTTTCACTTCCAATCCCAAATAATAAGTCATTTGCCCCAAATCTGTCATCTCAAATTCTGTCGACATGCAACTTTTAAATTCATCAAATAAATCGGGATTATTGCCCGTGAAAATGAGATCATCAACATAAATGCAAACAAACATAACATCTCCATTATTATGAAACTTAGAATATAAAGCATGCTCATTTAAGCAACGAACAAACCTGTGACCTTGAAAGTATTGTTTGATGCGGCTATTCCATGCTCGTGGGGCTTGTTTCAATCCATACAACGATTTCTTGAGTTTCAGTACCTTCTTTTCATTCCCTTCAGCTACGTAGCCCAACGGTTGATCAACATATACCTCTTCTTTAAGATACCCATTCAAAAAAGCCGTCTTGACATCCATTTGGTAAATTTTCCATTTCTTTTGAGCAGCGAGAGAAATCAACAAGCGAATAGTCTCCATGCGTGCAACTGGAGCAAACACTTCATCATAATCAACTCCATGCTTTTGTTTGTAGCCCTTCTGTTGAGACAAGTCCCACATTGGGGAATTTGTAAAATTAATCCTGTATAAGTATAATGAGTTCACCCTTCACATTGCCAATTGGTTTTGTGATAATTCGGGGTTCTCTAACATGGTATCAGAGCAGGTTTAATTCGTGCGCATAATGCCACACTTATCCACGTCACCCAATATAAAAATCCACGTGTTAGGCTCATGATATGCCACACGTGCGGGGGCGTGTTGAGACAAGTCCCACATTGAGGAATTTGTAAAATTAATCCTGTATAAGTATAATGAGTTCACCCTTCACATTGCCAATTGGTTTTGTGATAGTTCGTGGTTCTCTAACACCTTCGCCACAAGTCTTGCTTTATATTTCTCCACCTTTCCTTTTGCATTTCTTTTCACCTTGTATATTCATTTAACGCCAATGGATTCATGATCTTTGGGAAGAGAAGTTAATTCCCATGTGTCATTCTTTTCAATGGATTTAATTTCTTCATCCATAGCATCTCTCCACCTCTTGTTTTGCACGACTTCTTGAAAATGTATTGGCTCACTATCTGCAAAAAGACAATAAAGTTCATCATTATTAAGATTAATTTCTTCAGTTCATTCATATATATCAGCAAGGGATTTCATCCTCGGTGGTCATTCATATGAGCCTTCAAGTTCTGAAGCTGGAGAAGAACAAAATATGGATGAAAATTATATGTGCTCTCTTGCCGTCCATCCCAATCCCAAGTTGCACCTTCATCGAATTCAACATCACGACTTACCACCACTTTGCCATTGTTAGGATTATACAACCTGTATCCTTTGGAATGATAATCATATCCAACAAAAATATACTTGGCACTTCGATCATCTAGCTTTGAACGCTCTTGTTGTGGAAATTGAGCATAAACGATGCTTCCAAATACTCGCAAATGACGGACACTTGGCCTTTTTCCATTCCATGTTTCTTTAGGGGTTTGGTCCTTGACATTCACAGTTGGAGAGCGATTTGACAAATACACATCACAAGAAACGTCTTCAGCCCAAAACTCCTTTGGCATATTTTTTGTTTTAAGCATACACCTTGCCATATTAAGAATTGATCTATTTTGTCTCTCTGCCACGCCGTTTTGCTGAGGTGATCTAGAAATAGTGAGAGGACGACGAACTCCATGCGCTGCACAGAAATCATTGAACTGCTTTGAAGTGAACTCGCCTCCTCGATCAGACCTCAATGCCTTGATATTGTAGCCACTTTCTTTCTCAACATGCATCTTGAAATTATTGAATGTGGTGAAAGCTTCTGATTTCTATTTGAGAAAATAAACCCATGTTTTTCTGCTATAATCATCAATAAAGAGTATAAAATATTTACTTTTACCAAAAGACGGTGGATTGATAGGCCCGCAAATATCCGTATGCACCAATTCAAGTGGTTTGGAGGTTATAGATATTGCTTTCTTTGGAAATCTTTTCCTTGCATGTTTGCCAAGAAGACAGGCTTCACACAAATGATTTGGATTTTAAATTATTGGCATACCCTTTACCATCATCTTTTCTCCCATTGCTTTCAATGATCTAAAGTTCAAGTGTCCAAATCTCATGTGCCAACACCATGCCACATCCTGCACATTAACCTTCAAGCATCTTGTTTCAACAGTTTGGACATTCAATTTGAACATCCGGTTCCTTGACATGCCCACCTTTGCAATCAAGTTATTGTTTCTATCTTTAAGCCAAAGATAATTATCTTTCACCAAAACTTCATAACCATTCTCAACAAATTGTCCGAGACTAAGAATATTGCTTCTTAGTTTAGGAACATAATAAACATCAGAGATCAATTTATGGTCACCATTCTTTGAAGAGATGAGAATTGTACCTTTGCCTTCAATGTGAATTTTCGAAGAATCTCCAAAGGAAACATTACCCTTCACCTTATCGTTGATCTCCACAAATTTTTCTTTGTATCCGCACATATGATTGCTAACACCATTATCCAAGTACCACGAGCTTTCAACTTCATTTTCTTCCTTTTTCTCAGTTAGCAACAAGGTGGATTGTTTAACTTCTTGGTTATCATTAACAAGATTGGCTCTTTCTTCAGTATTGGCAGTTTGACATTCCCATGAATAATGACCAAATCTATGACATTTATAACATTCAATTTTGGACTTGTCATACCTTCTTTCATTTGATCTTTGGTAATTTCCACGACCTCGTCCTCGACTTCTTCCACGGCCTCTAAAATATGAAGGATTTCTCTCGTCGTTATTTGAACTTTCACCATTGCTTCTTCCTTGTTCACATCCTTGCCTTTCGCGTCCTCTTCCTCATCCATATCTGCATCCTCTTCCTCTAAAGTACTGCTTTTCTCTTTCTTCATTTTTTAAAGTTGCTTTAGTTTTAAGAATTTGCTCCTGTGGTTCTTCTTGTCTTCTCTTAATTTTCTCTTCTTGAGCACGTAAAGAACCTTCCAATTCTTCTATTGTCATTTCTTCGAGGTCCTTCGTTTCTTCAATGACACACACAATATAATCGAACTTCGGTGTCAAAGATCAAAGAATCTTCTCCACCACTCGAACATCTGCAATTTTTCCTCCATAGCCTCTTGATTGACTCACATTCGCCTTCACCCTTGTAAAGTAATCCGAAATTGATTCGGATTCACTCATCTTCATTGCTTCAAAATCACTCCTTAGTGATTGAAGCTTAACTTTCTTTACTTTATCAACTCTTTGGAAAGATTTTTTTCAAAATTTCCCAGGCTTCATTTGAAGTGGTTGCATCAGATATTTTATCTATCATTGAATCATCTAAACATTGATGGATGAGGCTAAGTGCAAGTTGATCTTTTTCCTTCGTCTTTGCTAAGGCTTCCTTCTCCGCTCGAGATAATGCATTTTCATTTTCTGGCTCGTCGTAGCCTTTGTCTACGATCTCCCATACCCTTTGTCCTCCAAGTAAAACTTTCATTCGAATACACCATTTTTCATAATTTTCTTTTGTGAAGCAAGGATATTGGAAGGAAAACATTCCATTGTTTGACATTTTATCACACATTCACTACCCTTGCTCTGATACCACTTTGTTAGAATTTAGAGGAGGAAGAGGAATAGATTATGAGAAAAAAGAATATTTGTAAAAGAGGAAAACTTTAATTGCTTTTATTTCTCTTCTCTTTTTTCCTTAATTCATACAAACGAGGAGATAACTCTTATTTATAACATACGTCAATAATAAACCTCTGCTGCATACCATCTCAATAGATAAATAACTATACTAAACGCAGCCAGCAGTAGTAATTAATGAATAACCATTACCTACCATTGCAAATGTTTATATTAAAACATTTTATTTCATTCATAAATAGCAGTTTATTCATAGACCGTTACAAAAGGCATATACAAAAATAGAAATTAAAAAAAAAAAAATGAACATAACAGTTGAGTAATGAGCTTATTGAGAACAATGAGAAAGATGGAAATTGAAGTATAAAAATATAATAAGAAGCCGAATTAGAGCGAACGTTTTGCATGTAATTCTGCAGCAATCTTGTCACATTCTTCAGGATGACCTTTCACTTTAGAAATATTTATATAGGCATCCCAATCGAATTCGTCATCGTTATCCATAGTCTCATCATTAGTTGGAACAGGGGGAAGATCAACGAATTAATGCGAAGCGACAACAAGTTCTAATTGAGACTGAGAGCTAGTTAGGTTAGAGACATCGTTTATGACATCGGTTTTACCACAATATACTAGCCGCAGTTGTTGTTCTGTTGAACATGTGGTTTTATGCTTCAACTTTTTAGCAGAAGAGGATAACAATGTGTCCTTGAGTTGTTGTGAAGCTTTAGGCTGGTTGAGGTGTTACTTGGTAGTCAGTAGATATTCACGAAAGTGGAAGAAAAAAAACCAGTAGAAAAGACGTACCTTTGTTATGTTAGTTGTAGAAAAAAGAAGTATGATAGTAAGGTAGCACAAACAGGATGGAAATAAATATGGACGTGGAAGTATGTATTTATAGTAGTAGGAAAGACATTGTATTTCCACTTTTTTTTGAGTTGGTTACAAAAAGCAGCAATAAAGTAATAGATCCAGAGAAATAGTAAGAGAAATAAGGGGATGACTTACTCGGCAACCCAAAAAAAAAAAAAAAAAGTGGTGATGTAATTAGGTAAAACACAAACTTAGCTCACGCTAATTTAAAAACTGAAGTAGAACTTACTGGAAAAAAAAAGATAAAGCATAACTTAAAAATAGACAAAAAGGCAATGATGTTGAATTGGAAAGAGGGAAAAGGATAGTAAAACCGTAGGAGGACCTTCCGCTTTCGTAATTAAAGTAGATCATTTGGATGCTTGAGCAAAAAAAAAGTTTAGACAGCAAAAGAAATGATGACCAATCTATGCCTTAGTATTTAAATTTTTATGTTCATATTCTCTTGTGTTGTTGTCCATTGTCTTTATTTTATTGTATATTTACATGCTCTTCACAGTCTTGCTTGTTTATTTGTAGTTCAACATTGCATAGTTTGGGTGGGTGCTAAAGGAAGTTGATTCGTCAATCTAAACACGCTATTGTATTTTAATCGAAAATTTTATATTATACTTATATGTTGAGCAGTTTAATAACTTATTATGATATTGCGCAAATTAAATCAACTTTTCTAGTTCTGATCTGCATTGTCATAATATTATAGATGTATTTTAACAACAAATTTTGGTGTGTTATAAAATTATTAATTAATCCATGGTGAATTAGTTTAGTTGATATTTAGCTTGCTATTTAAATGGTGTGCATGGCTTAACAAATATGTAAATTTCGTCACTTTTTTGTTGATATTACATAATATAATATCTTCGGTCGACTTAAGGAAAATATACGACAATATATATATTTTAACTGAAAGTTCGACAATCGCATGCTTAACTTGATAACATTAAATAATCAAGGGCTGGCTTTTAAATGACTGTCTAAAAATGGTAGAAATTATATATATGAGAATCAAAATCATTATGATGTGTTACTATACGAATAAGCAAGTCATGGAAAACACAATAATGATAAGTAGAAACTTTAGTTAGAAAATCAATAATTTATTGTTCCCCACTACAACACCTAACGCATTCAATATAGCGGAATGAAAATGGATTTTTTTGGTTAACCAATTGATAACACCTTTAGGTTATAGATTATGCATACACGGTATTTTAAACAAATTAGATTATTAACAGAACAAATGGATTATTGACCACAGATTAGTTTATTAATAGAACAAATGGATTATTGTCCAAGAACATCCAACAAAATTAGGTGCAGTTTGACATTCGTGTACCTATAAATAAATCAAGTAATTTGTAAAAACTACGAAAAACCGAGAAAAAATAGCCCAAAAAAAAACATGCGCATAATGGTTCATGAACTTGTACAAACAGATCATAAGTCAATGGCTTGATGATGATAAAATAAGGATTTCACAACGTACCTAATGTAAGAGAAGGGCAAAACCTCAGGAAGACCATCTACATCCATAGTTCAACTCATTTGCATTGTGCTATCAATGTCAAACTGCTTTGATTGTCATATCTGTCGCAAAATTAATATAAGAAATATAACTAATTTAGTGAAAAACATATATTTTGAATGGGTTTGCTTTAAAGTAAGTCATTGGCTATTATTGAGTTTAGTTTATATGTTGAAACACTAATAGCAAGACATTAAGATGTGCAATAGTTTTCATTATTAATAGTCAGTAGCATCAATATATGCAACAGTCTTCAATAATATAAACACTATTAATATATGGGATAGTCTTCAGTAATGACCAAAGGCTGATTTTCAATTATAACACCTTATCTAGCGTACAATTTTAAAAAGAGAAAGGCTTAGGATCAATATATCCTTTGCTTTTGTTGTAGTTTTTTCTATGAAGTCCCTTGCATTTTCCACGTTCCCTACAAATATTCTCTCATTGTTGTTGCTCTTTCTTTAGAAATACCATCCGTCTTGCTCTGCTTCATTTCCTTAGACATGTTCTTAGCTTTCCCTACCATTTCATATGCCTTCTCTTCTGTTTCATCTTCAATTTCCTGATAATTAGATACATCAATGTCATAGTCTTCAAGAAAATGGACAACATGATATAATTTTCTTCTTCTAATATTTACCGCCAACATGATATAGATCAATGTAAGCACTGCATTAAGGGTTGTAGCAAAACTACTAACCATCCTCATGCTAACTCCATGACTACAAAGGAACACATATTAAATTTCAATGCACATATATTTATGTAAAATAATGAGAAACAATTACCTTCCATAAAAAGATAGATATAAAAATCTGAGATTATTGTGTGTGAAAAAAAATTATATAACTAATATATCTAATTTAGTGAAAAACATGTATTTTGAATGGGTTTGCTTTAAACTAAGTCATTAACTATTGCTGAGTTTAGTTTATATGTCCAAACGCTAATAGCAAGACACTAAAATGTGCAATAGTTCTCATTAATGTTAATAGGCAGTTGCATCAATATATGTAATAGTCTTCAATAATATAAACACCTGATCTAGCGTACAATATCAAAAAGAGAGAAAGACTTGCGATCAATATATCCTTCGCTTTTGCTGTAGTTTTTTCTATTAAGTCCCTTGCATTTTCCACGTTCCCTACAAATATTTCTCTCATTGTTGTTGCTCTTTCTTTGGAAATATCATTCGTCTTGCGTTGCTTCATTTCCTTAGACATGTTCTCAACTTTCCCTACTATTTCATCAACCTTCTCTTCTGTTTCATCTTCTATTTCCTAATAATTAGATACATCAATGTCACAATCTTCAAGAAAATGCACAACATAATTCTTGCATCCCAGAAACATAAGTTCCAGAAAAGCATCCCAGAAATAAGCCGTATCTCATCGTCTCCTTGATAGCGATCTCCACTGCTTTCAGATTCGTCAAAACTCCAACTTTTCTCAAATTCTTGTTTCTCCTACTTCTCAATCGAGCAAGAATCGAGAATAATGCGAGCCCTTCTTTGAGGCCAGCCCCAATAACGAAACCTTTCTCGAAGGCAACCAAAATCCATTGAAATTTTAGCCATTGTTCCTCCTCCACCGCAGCCTTATCCGCCGGAAGAGATCGGAAATTCTTGCAACATGAGGTTGTATGAAAAGATCCATTCTCCGGCGATCTTTCAGCGGAGGAAAGAGGAATTTGATGGATGTTCAGAGGCAAAGAGGATTTTGATTCAATTTAACTACAGCTTGGATACGGTTTCAGACAATCGAGATTGAGATCTCCTTCATGTAAATTAGCCATTAAAACAGATTTTGCGTTTATGTGAGAGAGGAGAGATTTAGGAATGAGGATTTAGGAAGATGAAAGGAGGCTTTAGGAAGTGGGTTTCAAGGATGAGAGAGTTGCGTTTAGGTGGGAAGAAGGTTAACTAGAAATTTCAGTAAAGGTGGACATCAAAATTTTAGGGGGAAACAACAACTCTCAATTTTGACGTTTTCCAAATATGTTAGTTTGCATTTTCATTATATTTTATTTTGACAACTTCAAATATGGTTATGTATAGATAACTGAAAATAAAATTATGTTATTTGAATAAAAAATGGGTATTTAAAGAAAGTAGTAAAAATAACATTGCAATAGAGTATATTTGTAGCGATATTGATTCCTATTGCTTCTAATATGGCCAATCAAAAGAGAATACGCGGATTGAGATTTATACCGTAAATTTGATTTAAAATAAATGCTTAGATTTGTATTTGCAGAGAATGACATATATTGTGTTTCTCTAATGAAATGGAGAGCATATGTTTTAGCCATTTTTAATAATAACATACTAGTATGAAATTATAAAACTTTTAAAAAAAATGGTACACTTACATTCTAATAGTTAGTTGTTTGAAAAAAAAAGAATATATGAAATGTTACTAATAAATGATCATTGCCAATTTAATCTTAATTATTTAAAATTTATTATTGTTTATTAATTATTTAGTATTTTAAAATAATTAATTTTACAAGAAACATTGCTAGGATATACAAATGAAATCTTCATTCCGAAAACGAAACTACTAGAATAAGTCTATTTTGACATATCATCACACAACTCAACGTTATTTTTAATGAAAAGTTGGAATGATAGAAGGGATATGTATGCGCCAGTTGTAATTTTTTTCCCCTTCATTGTATTCATATGTAACACTTTTTACTTACTCATATTTATTGGTAGATAATCGTTCTTGCAAAATGTAAAAATATTGACAATATTCACCTACAATTAAATATTGGCAGATAAAGGTTATCTTTACCTACCCATATATATTGGTAGGTAAAATATATGTAGGTAAATGTCAAATTTCTTGTAATGTGCTTCAGAGGACATAGAAGTCGAGTGGGCTGCATCCATTTGACGAGCACCTCGGCGGACCTTAGATTTTGAGACCAAGAAGTTAAGAAACAAGGGAGTAAGGTTAATCAACGTTCAGTGCGAAGACAATGATGGTGAGGCCACTTGGGAACCCAAGGAGAGGATGCATATTTCTTATCCCTTTCTTTTTGATGGTATGTTCCGATCCTTTTCCACCTCTAGTTCTAAGGTTCTACCTTTCGAATTCCTTTGAACTTGATCTTACGAGAAACCTGTAGATAATAGGATATGGTCAAAACATGTCATTGAAACATGTTATGTTTGATGTTTGCAAATGGATGCATGTGTTTGCAAATAGATGCAAGTGTTTGCAAGTGGATGCATACACACACTAGGCACTATGATCGACTGAATAGGAAACTTACATATGCGTATGGATGTGTATGCATTTTATTTATTTCTATGATTGTAATATATTGTATCGTTATGTGGTTGTTGCATATAGATGATGTTTGATGCACAAATATTTAATTATCTGTCATCATTAGGATTTTTGCGTATATTTGGATGCATGACACAAACATAATTGCATAAAAAGGAGGTCGAATGAATCATTAGACTGCCTATTCTTTAGCATTAGTTAGGATCATATGCACTACAATTGTGACACCCAACATTCCTTAATGTTACCCATATGAGAATTTCATTAAGAAATTATGGAGTATAATAGGTATAAAGACATAAATTATCATAGTGACTAAGATTTCACAAGACATAAAATAATAATTTTACAGCGAAAGTAGAAACTTTCATTTTATAAATACCAAGCCATCTTTGTTTCAATTAACCAAATGGTTACACAATGTCATGTCTCAAAATCTCAGTCAAAAACAAACATCAGAGTACAAAATAATATTTCCCCCCATACAGTAAAATAAAACCTATCATTGGAAAGAGAATAGGAAGTGATCCAACTTTTGCCGAAATCCATCACGATAAAAAAAACAAATAAATCTGAACTATACACTTTCTCCTTGTAAGCCTAGGGGAAAGAAAAGAGAAAGGAATAAAGGAAATGGGTCAGACTTAACGCCTGGTGAGCTACAATGATTACCAGCTCAACTATTAAGTTAAGTAAAATAGATAAATAGTGGTTCTAGTGTCACAAATAGGATAGGTTTTTGTATACATCTAAAGGTGAACAATAACTAAGATGAACTGATAATAAGGACTGGCTATTCTTATGATAAAGACAATGATGATAATAATAATAATAATAATTACATCAGGAAAATTGATTATTTTGCACTTTTACAGATTTAGACAGAAACAAGTAATTAGGAAGCAATTTGCTAATGCTACCCATTAGTTGGCTCCCCAAACAGATACAAATAACCTGTGCCACCTATGACATTCAAAAGTATCTGTCCTGAACCCATCAACTAAAAAGACATAGCCTTATCCATTGGTGTTAAAACGTCTTATCTTCCTTGTTCGGAACAATGCACGCTTATGGGTTCGTGGGAACGCGTTTGTACCACCTCCAAAATTCGAACCTCTTACAATCAAGCATTAGTAAAGCGTACCCTAGTCTCTGCCTAGTGTGAGACTCGTGTTATAACAGAAGGGTACTGATTGATATAGGTTCCAAATAGATAAACAAGCAGCAGATTGACACAAGCCACCCCTAGGCTTGGCCCCTAAGTTAATTAGGATGTTAAGAGTCCCCACATATTTTACTAGAATGGACTTCTTAACTTATTAATCAGACAGGTTTAACTTAGAAGGTTTAAGTTCATTAATAAGTTTAATATAACCTGTGGTGTCATCTAGGTTGTAAATAACATTCTAATTAAATGTAATTCTTTATACAATCCTTCCCTTATGTCAGACAGATCCCTGCTTAGATGTTTTACAGATATAGGTTACCAGTTACTTAATATTCAATTATTATATTGTAACAACCCGGAAAATCAAAACCAATTTAAAATTTTTATTTTGGCAATTTTAATGAATTTTGAATATTTAAAATGATTTAATTTAAATAATAACAACTAAAAATTTATTTTAAATGAAGTTAGAATGAATAAATTTATTTTAATTATATAACGAGCCTGAAATGGCGCGGTAGTTTGAAATTTCGATTTCAAATTTCAAATGAATGTACAGGATTCAAAATAAATCGGATTTTAGTAAAACTAGAAATATTTGAATTTGTTTGCAAATATCTTTCCAACAAAAGTGAAAAATCCATATTTCATAATGGAAATAAAAAGTTATGTCTAGTTGAAAATTCAGAATAGTCGCTATGGATTTTTATATAATATATAGCCGTTAAAAATAGCGAATTTGCAAATGACCTCCATTTTCAACGAAACCACTTTTATTGGGTCCGGAATGCCAAATTATTGCTAGATTTTAATTTCGATAATTTTTGGAATTAATATGTGAGCGTAGTGATTTTAAACGTGTTTGGTCAATTCAGTTTGAATTTAATCGACTGGAAAATGACTGTTTTTCAAACAGTCTCCAAATCCGATGAAATTTGTTTTTTTAGAACCGTATCGTCAAAACAAAGCTAGATTTATTTTTCTGGAATTTTTGGAGTTAGTATATGTCCCCGGTAAATTAAAATGTACGTTGAAATCAATTTTGAACGTTATATTGATTTATATTTTAATTTTTATAAAAACTAATCGAAACAGTCGAATTGACTTACGAAGCACATCCCATTGTGTCCAGAATGGGGGTATTTACCTAGGGATGACAGTCGTTAGGATTCGTTTGGAGTTCAAAGGTTAAACAAGGGATATTGGAATAAAACATTAATTAAATTATTTATATATAAAAAAGGCTCTACCACCAAAACCAAGCTTATACTCAGCGCCGTCATGAACTAAATGAACGGAAGAAAAATCGTGGACTTCTTTTCAATTTTTCTTTGAATCCACGCAGTGGTTAAACAAATTACCAATGGGAAAATCAAAGAACTACGTGGGATGTATAATCCTACCAGTGGAGATCAAAAATCGTTCATCGGTTTGTGTTGAATCGCGGCTCAAAGCCATCGACTTCATAGTCAATTTGGGGACTCAGGAGGACGACGAGTTGAGGCCTGTTCAAGGTGATGGTAGAGTTCGCCAAGCCCGACAGGGTGGTGCGGTTTGATTAGGGTCACGCCGTGTTTGGTGACGGGCGTTCGAAGGAGAAAGGGGCGAGCTTTTTCATTCGTGAATTCCTGGAGGAAGAAAGAAACAAACGACCGATTATTATTAATGATGTAGTTAATTTTATGATGTAGTTAATTTTATTAATTATGTAATTAAGAAAAGAATTATATAAATTAAATTATATTAACTATGAACGTTGATAACTTATGCAATTCTTATCAGAATTAAGAGATTTGAAATGCGTTGGAATCACGAAGAAAAGATCTACACAATGAAACTGACTGGGTCCAATTTGGAGCAAATTAGATTTTGGGAAAATTCAAATCCTAATTGAACAGAAATTCAGAAATAAAACTGGCGGAGTGGAAACCGACTGTGAGAATTTCTCACTATAATTTTTTGTAAAGTTATTTATTTTATAACTACATATATGAACTGCTTCCTGTCGTCCACATACCATGGACGATTTATTTGATTGTATTGTATTGTAATGAACAAAAATATGTATATATGTGATGAACAAATATATATATATATATACGCGTTGTGAAAATTATATATATATATGCATTGTGAAATTATATATGCGTTGTGAAAATTATATATATATACATATATATATATATTATATGAAATGTGAATTATATAATATGAAATGTGAAATATGAATTATATATATATACACACGAAATGTGAATTATATATATATGAAATATGAACAAAATACATATATATGAAATGTAAATAAAATATATATATATATATATGAAATGTGAATAATATATATACGAAATTGAATAAGATATATATATGAGATGTGAAAAATGTTTGTTCGCTAAAAATATTGTTTTTAGCTTGCATATACGATATATGAAAATCATCATGTAATGAAATAAATATTGGTTGGTTAAAAATATAATTTGTAACATATACATACACTGTATAAAATTGCCATGTAATAAATATTCAATTCTGATATAAAATTGAAAATGAAGTTGGAATCGCTTATAAAACGAATTTAAAACAATTTAAAAAATACGGTTTAAATGGAAATCGACGAAATATATATAATATATATTATATATACTAAATGGCCTGAATAGAACGCGCCACGCAACGAATGTTCACGAATTTCGACCATTAACTTCAAATGGATGTAACAGGAGATCCGATCGTCTAATTCTCATAGAACTGAAAGCGTTGGGTTCGTATCGAAAAGAGATTTCCAACAGATATAAGAGATTTGAAATCTAACGGTTGGATTTGGAATTATGTCCAAATCAAATTTGGAAAAGGTCGTTGAAAGTGCAGTTCGGTGGCCGTTATTGGAAACCGACTGTATGGGCCTTGATAAAATTATCAAAAATATTACTAATTTTTGTAAAATCATAATAAATGATTTGAAAAGAATTTGGATGAAAAATTCCAATTGTGTAAAGATAAATATTTTTATCGAAATGAACTAGTTATTCACTAGAAATAATAATCCAGTATTTTTATATAAATAATTTGGATTTGGAAAGGGTTTTGATATAACCAGAAATTTCTAATACATAAATTGTAATGGATTTGAGTAGAAATAATCGTTAGAATATATCGATATTGGATTATGTGATTATACGGATATTTTTGTGGGAATTTGGAAGATATTGATATCGTTATTTCAATACGATATCTGTTGGTTTCAAAATTTGATATTGAATATAAGCCGATATAATTTCTATTCTGAGCCTTATATTTAATATCGAATTGAATTTTTGGTTTGTCGTGAATTGTGTTTAAATGACATTGGTTCTTTAACCCAGTTAAAGAAGGATTAATTTCCAAAAAGTTGAACAATCAATAAGAAATGATTTTAGAGATTGAAACCAATTGGAGTTTGAATAAATCTTTAATTAGATTGTGATTGTATAGATGGTAATTAAACTAGTAAAATATGAAATGTGATTGGACCAAATACACTTGGTTGATGATATCGATTGTGATTGATTGACTGTTTGGATGGTGCACGACCAGTTTATTAGCAGAATATGCTTTTACATTTAGCATTGGGTTGGGTAAAAATATTTGTGTGCTAACACTTTGTGAAACACTTCACGATTTGACGATAAGGCGTTTAGCGATGTTGTGTTCATTTCAAATTTAATGAATGATTTTGAAAGGATATTTTCTTAAGGGAAAAGAAATGAATTCCCGATTTTGGACAAGTAATGTTTTATAAAAATGTTTTACAAAACATAAAGGATTTCACGGGCTAAACCCGATGATTGGCTAGCCGCTTGGCTTTTTTTTTGGATGATGAGGGCCCTGCGAGGCTAGTTGCGGTTTTAAATGTCTACCCGTACAAAGGAGGTTATGGCGAAATTTTTCAAAAATTTAGGGTGTCAGCCAAATTTTTGAAGAATTTGAAAATTTGAAGAATGAATGCCAAAATGAAAGTTGAGTTGATCAGTAAAACAATTTTCAACTCTTTTCCTTTTCGAGGACGAAAAGATTTTAAGTGGGGGAGATTGTAACAACCCGAAAAATCAGAACTAATTTAAAATTTTTATTTTGGCAATTTTAATGAACTTTGAATATTTAAAATGATTTATTTTAAATAATAACGACTAAAAAATTATTTTAAATGAAGTTAGAAGGAATAAACTTATTTTAATTATATAACGAGCCTGAAATGGCGCGGTAGTTTGAAATTTTGATTTCAAATTTCAAATGAATGTACATGATTCAAAATAAATCGGATTTCAGTAAAACCAGAAATATTTGAATCTGTTTGAAAGTATCTTTCCAATGAAGGTGAAAAATACATATTTCATAACGGGAATAAAAATTTATATCCAGTTGAAAATTCAGAATAGTCGCTATGGAATTTTATATAATATAGCCTTTATAAATAGCGATTCTGCAAACGACCTCCGTTTTCGACGAAACCACTTTTGTTGGATCCGGAATGCCAAATTATTGCTACATTCCAATTTTCAAAATTTTTGGAATTGATATGTGAGCGTGGTGAATTTAAACGTGTTTGGTCAATTTAGTTTGAATTTAATTGACTGGAAAATGACCTTTTTTCGAACGGTCTCCAAATCCGACAAAATTAGTTTTGTTAGAACCATATCGTCAAAACAAAGCTACATTTATTTTTTTGGAATTTTTGGAGTCAGTGTGTGGCCCCGGTAAATTAAAATGTACGTTGAAATCAATTTTGAACGTTATATCGGTTTATATTTTTGTTTTGATAAAAACTGATCGAAACAGTCGAATTGGCTTGCGAAACATATCCCATTGTGTCCGGAATGAGGGTATTTAGCTAGTGGTGACATTCGTTGGGATTCATTTGAAGTTCAAAGGTTAAACAAGGGATATTGGAATAAAACATTAATTAAATTATTTATATATATAAAAAGGCTCAACCACCGAATCCTAGCTTATACTCAGCGCCGTCATAAACTAAATGAATGGAAGAAAACTCGTGGGCTTCTTTTCAATTTTTTTTTGAAGCCACGCAGTGGTTCAACAAATCACCAACGGGAAAATCAAAGAACTACGTGGGATGTATAATCCTACTGGTGGAGATCAAAAATCGTTCATCAGTTTTTGTTGAATCGCGGCTCAAAGCCATCGACTTCGCAGTCGATTTAGGGGCTCGGGAGGATGACGAGTTGAGGCCTGTTCAAGGTGATGGTAGAGTTCGCCAAGGCCGACAGGGTGGCGCGGTTTGATGTGGGTCACGGCGTGTTTGGTGGCGGGCGTTCGAAGGAGAAAGGGGCGAGCTTTTTCATTCGTGAATTCCTGGAGGAAGAAAGAAACAGGTGACCGATTATTGTTGATGATGTAGTTAAGTTTATTAATTATGTAATTAAGGAAAGAATTATTTAAATTAAATTATATTAACTATGAACACTGATTACTTATGCAAATCTTTTCAGAATTGAGTGATTTGAAATGCGTTGGAATCGCGAAGAAAAGATCTACACAATGAAACTGACTGGGTCCAATTTGGAGCAAATTAGAATTTCGGGCAAATTCAAATCCAAACCGAATAGAAATTAAGAAATAAAACTGGCGGAGTGGAAACCGACTGTGAGAACTTCTCACTATAATTTTTTGTACCGTTATTTATTTTATAACTGCAAATATGAACTGCTCCCTGTCGTCCACAGACCATGGACGATTTATTTGATTGTATTGTATTGTGATTGTAATGAACAAAAATATATATATATATGTGATGAACAAATATATATGTATATATACACACACACACACACAAAAGATATATACACGTTGTGAAATTATATATATACGCGTAGTGAAAATTATATATGCGTTGCGAAAATTATATATTTATGAAATGTGAATTATATATATACGCAATGTGAAATGTGAATTATATATATATATGAAATGTTAATTATATATATATATATGAAATGTGAATTATATATATATATATATATATATAATATGAAATGTGAACAATATATATATATATATATATATATATATATATGAAATGTAAATAATATATATATATGAAACGTGAATAATACATTTATGAAATTGAGTAAGATATATATATATATATATAAGATGTGAAAAATGTTTGTTCGCTAGAAATATTATTTTTAGCTTATATATACGATATATAAAAATCGGCATGTAATGAAATAAATATTGATTGGTTAAAAAATATAATTTTTAACATATACATACACTATATCAAATTGTCATGTAATGAATATTCAATTTTGATATAAAATTGAAAATGAAGTTGGAATCGCTTTTAAAACAAATTTAAAATGATTCATAAAATACGTTTTAAATGGAAATCAATGAAATATAAATAATATATATATTATATATATTAAATGGCCTGAATAGAACGCGCTGCGCAGCGACCGTTCGCAAATTTCGACCATTAACTTCAAATGGATGTAACGGGAGATTCAATCGTTGGATTCTCCTAAAACCGGAACCATTGGGTTCTTATCGAAAAGAGCTTTCCAACAGATATAAGAGATTTGAAATCTAATGGTTGGATTTGGAATTATGTCTAAATCAAATTTGGAAAAGGCCGTTGTAAGTGCAGTTCAGTGGCCGTTATTGGAAACCAACTGTACGGGCCTTGATAAAATTATTAAAAATATTGTTAATTTGTGTAAAATCATAATAAATGATTTGGAAAAAATTTGGATGAAAAATTCCAATTTTGTTAAGATAAAAATATATTTTTATCGAAATGAACTAGTTATTCACTAGAAATAATAATCCAATATTTTTATATAAATAAATTGGATTTAGAAAGTGTTTTGATATAACCAAAAATTTCTAATATATAAATTGGAATGGATTTGAGTTGAAATAATCTTTGGAATATTTCGATATTGGATTCCATGATTATATGGATATTGTTGTGGGAATTTGGAAGATATTGATATTGTTATTCCAACACGATATCTATTGGTTTCAGAATTTGATATAAGCTGATATAATTTCTATTCTGAGCCTTATATTTAATATCAAATTGGATTTTGGGTTTGTCGTGAACTGTGTTTAAATGACATTGGTTCTTTAACACAGTTAAAGAAGGGTTAATTTCCAAAAAGTTGAACAATCAATAAGAAATGATTTTAGAGATTGAAATTAATTGGAGTTTGAATAAATCTTTAATTAGATTGTGAATGTATAGTTGGTAATTACATTACCAAAACATGAAATGTGATTGAACCAAATACACTTGGTTGCTAATATTGGTTATGATTGATTGACTGTTTGGATGGTGCACGACCAGTTTATGAGCAAAATATGCTTTTACATTTAGCATCGGGTTGGGTAAAATATCTGTGTGCTAACACCTTGTGAAACACTTCACAATTTGACGATAAGGCGTTTAGCGATGTTGTGTTCATTTCAAATTTTATGAAAGATTTTGAAAGGATATTTTTTAAGGGAAAAGAAATGAATTCCCGAATTTGGACAGGGAATGTTTTATAAAACAGAGAGGATTTCAAGTGCTAAACCCGATGATTTGGAAATGTATTATGGTTTTACATTGTGATTCATCGCGTGTCTGATTAGTTGTTATTGATAATATATCTGTTTGGTGGCGGAGAATTTATTCTCTTGCTTAACATCCTTCTTTGGAATGTACAAGCTCAAAGGTTATGTGATTAATAGTGACTGATCATATGTGTGAATTGCTGATGTGAAGTACTACAGTTTGAAAGTACTTGTGATTATTGTGTTGTGAAATGATTTTCCATACTTTGGGATATAAAATGGTTTAGTGTGTGGCTAAAGATTCGGGTGACGCGAGAGCGACTAAAAGTATGGGTTATGTAACACCCCATGTCCATTAATGTCACTCGCAAAGGGAATGCATTAACTTCTATGGAGCATTTTAAGTGAATATAGAACAGAAAATCACAACAAGACAGATATGAAATAGTACTTGAAAATTTAAAACTTTATTTATTGCAACGGAAGGTAAATATGTTTGGTTACATCACCAAAACCCAAAGACTAAAGTCAAGTACATAATATCCATCTTCACAAAATCAGAGTACATAATATAAAAAGCATAATCCCATAAATAGCCATAAAAGAGATAGGTTGAGCTTTACTTCAGCAATCCAAATCCAAGTGCTCCCAAAGAGATCCAAATCAAGCTTCCCACCCTAAGAACCTGGGGGGGGGAGGAAGAAAAGAGGTGGAAACAAAGGGGGTCAGACATAAAGTCTGGCAAGTCCGATAACTCCAACAATATAATTGTCAAAGTAACTAGGATAAGACATAAGCTTGGTAAATAAGGGAATGACTGTGAATTAATGGCAAGACCAAGCAACCAAAAATAATAGGATGAGCACAGATAACGTTAAAGGCGCTTCCTAATCAATATAGGGTAATTACTATACTCTACCGTACTGTACTGTACTAACACTAACTGCACCCATACTAGTCACTCTAGAAACTTGATCCCTCTTGACTAAATAGAATGATGATAGCTTCGTGTACTACTAGATGTACCCACTATCCCCACTAGATGTACCCCTTCAATGGTAATTCCATGTACTCCTAGCTGACGTCATAGGTGCCGCCTGCTCCTATCTCCACTAGGTGTACCCCTTTAATGATTAATTAATAATGGTAGCTTCGTGTACCCCTAGCTGACTACATAGGTGTCGTCTGCTCCTATCTCCACTAGATGTACCCACTACCCTGCCCCATTCGATCGGCTCCCTAACTCGTAGATACCCGTGCTGGTCCCACAGTGGGGTGTATCACTCCCCTAAAGTGGCAACCCAATACAACTTAAGGATGCACGGCTTATACCTACACGATGCAACAACGTCTTACCTACCAGCCCGGGCCCACGCACACACATGACCCCGTTGGATTTGCGTTGCCACCGCTAACCCATTTTGGCCTCTAACAATCAGGCCCAGTAGGCGTGTCCCGTCCTCGACTTGGGTCGAGCTCACAAAGATACGAAATGGGCTACTGGTATGAAAAGGTCCTCCACACTTGACTCAAGCTTACCACCTATGCTTGGTCCCCTCTAGATTTTCCCACTTAACCCCATGTCCACTTACATATATGAATTTGGTTAAGTCTCACCATTTGTTTAATTAACAGGTTGTATTGGTTAAGTCTGTGGGCCTATATACATAAATCTTACCCACCTACTCGTGATGTACTTAACCCTCCCACTGACCCAAGCATGTTTAATTTACGGTTAAGTTTGTAGGCTTATATATGATAATACTGCCCACCTACACAAGATTTACTTAACCTTCTCACCGATTCAAGCATATTTAATTTATGGTTAAGTTTGTAGGCCTATATATGCTGATATTACCCACCTACCTAAGATTTACTTAACCCACGACTTCCTTATAACCCAGTTTACTTAACCCCCAACTTAAACTTAAGTTCATACAATCCCTATGGATCAGATTTGGTTAAGTGTTTTTAATCGTATTTCAAATGCCACCCAAGGCACCCACTAGATTCCTCATGCCACCCAAGGCACCCACTTAATCTCCTCATGTCCCACTGCATGTTTATCTGGTTAAGTGTTTCTTAATTCATTAAGGTCGTAACCTTACAAAGACCTCTCACATTAGACTGGCATTTATGGCAGCTGGATTCGCCGAGCGGGTCCGGGCAGTCTTACACCATAAAAGAGTCTAACCTCGTGTTTTTACAACTGTTACACATTTAGTTTATGCCTAAGACATCCCACATTAGACTGACATTTGTGGTAGCTGGATTCGCCGGGCGGGTCCGGGCAGCCTTACACCACAAAAGAGTCAAACCTCGTGTATTAGACGATTAATTATACCTAATTAATCCTCCCCCAATTTGAATTAATTTCCCTATTAAAATTATTAATTGATTCCAAATTTAACGATGTCCATAATTGACTCGATTATGTCCATCCATTTATGGTATGCAAAATCATACCAATTTCATCACAAATTTATTATATGCCATTAAAGGCATTTTATCTCAATTTACATATATGCCTCAATTACATGCCAATTCACATTTATTAACATAATATTTTAATCCCATATTTGGATTAATTATCCCTAATCAAATATGTTAATAAATTCCAATTATCTTTGTGACCATAATTCACATTAATTATGTCCATATATCGCTTTGCCAATTAATATCTCAATTTACATATATGCCTCTTTTTAAGGCCATTACTAGTTAATGCCTTAATTTAATTCTATGCCTTTAAGACAATTTTACACCAATTTCATTGTGTCAAATATTAATATCCATAAATCACATTAATCTTACCAATTAATGTTTCCAATTTCACATACGCCTTTTTAGGCCATAACATGCCAATTCATATTTAGGTGTAAAATCAATATTTCCCCATAATCCCCGCGGCGTTCGTTCGCATAAAATATATGGTAGACTATGAAATAGTCTAACACAAGAAAAAAGGGAAAAACACCACATATCTACATAGCATACAAAATAAGCCTAATCTTGCACATGAGAATTTACAACACAACTTGCATAAAATCATAGATCTAAACATAGACCTAAAAGGGTGTGAACTTGCATGTTATGAATAAGGTTTTCATCACAAAACTTGCATAAACGGTGTATGTCATAGATCTAAGCCTAAAGGTATAGACTTGCATATGTGAATTTCTTCCTAAACTTGCATATAGTCATTTTACTTGATTCTCATGTAAACAATCCACATATAACTTTACATCCATATTCACATATAAAATAATGTCACAAAATGATCATGTTGAACGTAGGTGATTTGGGCATAGGTTAACAAAACTAGCATATAACTTGCATCATTAACACATAATCACAAATTATCATATTTTACAATGATTCACAAGCATAACCATAAAACCCAAATCATATCTTAATCCAATTAAATTGTTAATTATCTTATTAAAGAAATCGAACTTGCCTTTCGTGGATTAAAGAACTATGAACAATTGATCAAACTTGATGCAGAATTGTTGTAGTGATGTTATTCGATTCGTTGTTGAAGCTTAGACTTGAATAGAGTTGAATTAGGTTGAGTTGATTTGCTTTAATCTTCCTCTAATTCGCGGCGGCTACTTCTAGGTTGCAAAGCGACAGCATGACGGCCTTGGTTCCAATTTTAATGAGGTTTAAGGTTAGGTTAATCACATATTTATAGGTGTAGGAAGTCATTTAGGACCATTAAATTAACCCTGAACTATGAGAACCAATCAGATGCAAAATCTGTATTTGAGCGAATCGGCCCACGGTTGAAACCAAACACCCTGGATTAAACCATAGTCGACCCAGCGGGGATCGGGTCGACCCCAAAATGGGCTGGTTCGGTTATTTCCCCTCCTAATTTGCTATTTTGAACTTTTTTGCATATTCATTTATTTAATTTTTTTATTTTCTTATATATATCTATATATATATTTCTCTCATATGCATACAAACTTCAAGGCTTAATAACATCTTCATAAAGTATCTGTTTTGTGCATACCAAATGTCTATCTTGACCCAAAATTTTGAGACGAACATAATAGCGCAACCCATTTTACTTAATTCTTATATTAAACATTGATTATTATTTAATTAGCAACTTCAGTGTTGACAAAAATACGAGGTGTTACATTCTCCCCTTCTTAAAGGATTTCGACCCCGAAATCTTCAAGTCAAGAAGAATGTAAGTCCTACCATCCAATTATCCATCTACTCAACCATCAAACACAGGAATCCATTGTCCTTAAAGACCTCTAATGCTTTCATGTTTATATGCACAGTGTGTGTACATGTCCATATCTAATGCAAAATTAGGCGGTCTACTGATTCAGTTTACCTCCTTAATGCAAATCATGATAGTGTCATGCATCCATTATGTATGCAAAAGAACCCTAATGATACATATTATTTCTACATGCGTGCACAACCATTCATCCGAATGCAACATCCATATGTTAACATAACCATCACACATCCAAAAAAAATAAACACACACATATATATATATATATGCAACATGAGGTGATTGAGCCGATCTAGTGCCTAATGTGTGTGTATATGCATCCACGAGCATCCACTAGCAACCACTTGCAACCACTTGCAACCATCAATCATAACATGTCTCAAACACATGTTTTACACTCAATTGTTCCTACCTAAAGATATCGTCGAATGATAGAAGCAAGTAAAAACTTTGTGCCCATTAGGCAATATCCGAACTGGAAATCTACGTCACATATTTACTGAATAGGAGAAGAACTCCCTAGACACCAGCCCCGAAGACCGAAATCAACATCAGACTGACACCCAAAGAAATTCTCAACCTAACCAATATATATGTGATTCTAGGAAACTAGGCATGATGGACTCCTAAAACCAATCCATCTCCTATAAAACCCTAAAAGTTTAGCCAATCCAATGGACACCCTCAAGCCCTAATATGTATTACTAACAGATGCGACATACCTCCTATGGGGTTTGCAACAGAAATAGGATTGAGAATAGGACCGAGAGGAAGTTCTTAAAAGATAGCATGCAAGTAAGCTCTACAGGAAAAGAGGAATCAAGGATATACTCTTAAAAAGAGATATGATGCGCATATCTAGTCTTCAATCTTCTGAGTCGCATTTCCTTGAGCTTAACTCCATTGTGATTTGACCGCCTTTAACTTCACAATTTCGTAGCTTCTTGATTCTTATTTCCAAAATATGAGTTGGAACTCATTTCACTGTTGCCTCTCGTTCCACTTTCATTTATTCTCCTTCTAGTATACTCGGCTTAAACATAACCGTATATTCATGGTTTCATGCAAGCTTCCCAAAATTCACTTGTGAGAATGGAATATCGATCAAACAGGTTCTACCCGATTTATAATTAGGCACATCTTAACTCACATAAATATTGGTTAAGAGAGTAACTCCCTAAGCATCAACCCCGAAGACCGAAATCAACATCAGATTGACACTCGGAGAATTACTCAACCCAACCAATCCTATGTTAGATCATCCTAGAATGATGTGCTTCCTCGAGGATCGTCTTCCCCAAGCCCTCGCAAAGTCTTCCACTCCCAAAGATTTAAGTTTTTCCTTTGTCAACCGTGAAGGTAATATCGTTACAAAGCTCTTTATGGACTTCCCCCAAAATGGTATCAACATATGGTCCTAAATAGTCCATTACTTGACCTTTTTCTCGATTCACCTCATAAATCTATCGAGCCTACCTCGGGGAAGTCCATATCATCGAATAGCGTTACCATGTCATGGTTGCCCAACACTCCTTGAGTAAACCAAGATATTATCTAAAAAAAATCGCCATAACTATCCATCTCCCATGTAAACCATCCTAGTCGAACTCGATATCCCCCAAGCACAAGCCCCAAAGGCTTAAACCAATATCAGACAAGCACCCAAGGAATACCTCCTCCGATTTCAGACAGCCTACATGAGATGATACTAAAAAAAAAATTGGGCACTTAACCGACTCTGGCTATCCTCGCCAATCTTGCCCATGACTATCGTTGGTTGCATAACTGGCTTTGCATTATCCACTAGGCACACACGAATACCTCGTGCCTCTAGGTAAACCCCGCACTTCATCGAAGACATCACTATACTCACGGACCACACGAAAAGATTCCAAATCACTGTTGGATACGTCAAGAGATTCTAGACAGCTAAACGTCACTGAACCCCTAGGGTCACAAGAAATATGAGGGTCTTTCCATAATGAATCAATAGTCTAACTACCCTCCTTTCACAATCTAGGATGACACCCCGCCTGGGTAGCCAATCGACCCCTAGAATCAAACTATAGCCCGTGAAACCAAGGACGAAGGCATTGCATTCAAATCCAACGTCCAAGATAGACACTCTCAAATCCCGACAAACCATTGAAGGATGAGCCGAACCACCAAAAAGATTTGAGACTAGGATGGGATCCTTAACTAGAATAGTATTTAGGTGCAGTGTTTTCAACTAACGAAGCAGATACTAACGAGTATGAAGCGCCAAAATCAAACAAAGTTCGAACAGGATGATAAAGGAAACCAAATTTCTACCTGGACGGTCCTACCCCTATCAGGTATACCAGCCGTGAGGGAATATAACTACCATCCAGAAGATCCTATACTTTGCCCTTGCCTCTTTGGACAATCCTAATAAGGTGTCCTATTTCTCCAAAAGGATAACTACTAGCCTTCTTGTTCACATTCCCCATTCGTGACCTTCCACCAAGATGAGGTTTCGTCCTTCATTAACCAACAGCTATTTGAACCTTCCTCCCATCGTCTACCTTAAAGGTATCAACAAGCCCTCCACTTCCTTGAACTAACTTCTAGCCCGACAAACGTCTAAGTCCCTTGAAGTGGTTTTTCGTCCTTCGTATGGAAGTCCCTATTTATCTTAGAAAAAGCATCTATACACGGAGGGAGAGATTCAAAAAGGGAAAGAGGAAGAGACTCGAAACGGAGAATCGAAGGAAATATATATGGCTCTTGGGGGATTATGTTCTTAAAATAAACCTTTCTTTCAAAAATACTCTTCTACAAACATACTTTTGAAAGTATTCTTTATAAAAATGCTTTTGAAAAATAGTTTTTCAAAATATCTTATATGTTCTGGTAACCTTCAGCTCTGATACCACGTGTAACACCCCATGTCCATTAATGTCACTCACAAAGGGAATGCATTAACTTCTATGGAGCGTTTTAAGTGAATATAGAACAGAAAATCACAACAAGAAAGATATGAAATAGTACTTGAAAATTTAAAACTTTATTTATTGCAACGGAAGGTAAATATGTTTGGTTACATCACCAAAACCCAAAGACTAAAGTCAAGTACATAATATCCATCTTCACAAAATCAGAGTACATAATATAAAAAGCATAATCCCATAAATAGCCATAAAAGAGATAGGTTGAGCTTTACTTCAGCAATCCAAATACAAGTGCCCCCAAAGAGATCCAAATCAAGCTTCCCACCCTAAGAACCTTGGTGGGGGGGGAGGGGAGGAAGAAAAGAGGTGGAAACAAAGGGGGTCAGACATAAAGTCTGGCAAGTCCGATTACTCCAACAATATAATTATCAAAGTAACTAGGATAAGACATAAGCTTGGTAAATAAGGAAATCACTGTGAATTAATGGCAAGACCAAGCAACCAAAAATAATAGGATGAGCAAAGATAACGTTAAAGGCGCTTCTTAATCAATATAGGGTAATTACTATACTCTACCGTACTGTACTGTACTAACACTAACTGCACCCATACTAGTCACTCTAGAAACTTGATCCCTCTTGACTAAATAGAATGGTGATAGCTTCGTGTACTACTAGATGTACCCACTATCCCCACTAGATGTACCACTTCAATGGTAATTCCATGTACTCCTAGCTGACGTCATAGGTGTCGCCTGCTCCTATCTCCACTAGGTGTACCCCTTTAATGATTAATTAATAATGGTAGCTTCGTGTACCCCTAGCTAACTACATAGGTGTCGTCTGCTCCTATCTCCACTAGATGTACCCACTACCCTTCCCCATTCGATCGACTCCCTAACTCGTAGATACCCGTGCTAGTCCCACAGTGGGGTGTATCACTCCCCTAAAGTGGCAACCCAATAAAACTTAAGGATGCATGGCTTATACCTACACGATGCAACAACGTCTTACCTACCAGCCCGGGCCCATGCACGCACATGACCCCGTTGGACTTGCGTTGCCACCGCTAACCCATTTTGGCCTCTAACAATCAGGCCCAGTAGGCGTGTCCCGTCCTCGACTTGGGTCGAGCTCACAAAGATACGAAATTGGCTACTGGTCTGAAAAGGGCCTCCACACTTGACTCAAGCTTACCACCTATGCTTGGTCCCCTCTAGATTTTCCCACTTAACCCCATGTCCACTTACATATATGAATTTGGTTAAGTCTCACCATTTGTTTAATTAACAGGTTGTATTGGTTAAGTCTGTGGGCCTATATACATAAATCTTACCCACCTACTCGTGATGTACTTAACCCTCCCACTGACCCAAGCATGTTTAATTTACGGTTAAGTTTGCGGGCCTATATATGCTAATATTACCCACCTACACAAGATTTACTTAACCTTCTCACTGGTTCAAGCATGTTTAATTTATGGTTAAGTTTGTGGGCCTATATATGCTAATATTACCCACCTACCTAAGATTTACTTAACCCACGACTTCCTTATAACCCAGTTTACTTAACCCCCAACTTAAACTTAAGTTCCTACAATCCCCATGGATCAGATTTGGTTAAGTGTTTTTAATCGTATTTCAAATGCCACCCAAGGCACCCACTAAATTCCTCATGCCACCCAAGGCACCCACTTAACCCCCTCATGTCCCACTACATGTTTATCTGGTTAAGTGTTTCTTAACTCATTAATGTCGTAACCTTATAAAGACCTCTCACATTAGACTGGCATTTATGGCAGCTGGATTTGCCGGGCGGGTCCGGGCAGTTTTACACCATAAAAGAGTCTAACCTCGTGTCTTTACAACTGTTACACATTTAGTTTATGCCTAAGACATCCCACAATAGACTGGCATTTGTGGCAGCTGGATTTGCCGGGCGGGTCCGGGCAGCCTTACACCACAAAAGAGCCTAACCTCGTGTCTTAGACGATTAATTACACCTAATCAATCCTCCCCCAATTTGAATTAATTTCCCTATTAAAATTATTAATTGATTCCAAATTTAACGATGTCCATAATTGACTCAATTATGTCCATCCATTCATGGTATGCATAATCATACCAATTTCATCACAAATTTATTATATGCCATTAAAGGCATTTTATCTCAATTTACGTATATGCCTCATTTACATGCCAATTCACATTTATTAACATAATATTTTAATCCCATATTTGGATTAATTATCCCTAATCAAATATGTTAATAAATTCCAATTATCTTTGTGACCATAATTCACATTAATTATGTCCATACATCGCTTTGCCAATTAATATCTCAATTTACATATATGCCTCTTTTTAAGGCCATTACTAGTTAATGCCTTAATTTAATTCTATGCCTTTAAGGCAATTTTACACCAATTTCATTGAGTTAAATATTAATATCCATAAATCACATTAATCTTACCAATTAATGTTTCCAATTTCACATACGCCTTTTTAGGCCATAACATGCCAATTCATATTTAGGTGTAAAATCAATATTTCCCCATAATCCCCGTGACGTTCGTTCGCATAAAATATATGATAGACTAAGTAATAGTCTAACACAAGAAAAAAGGGGAAAACACCACATATCTACATAGCATACAAAATAGGCCTAATCTTGCACATGAGAATTAAAACACAACTTGCATAAAATCATAGATCTAAACATAGACCTAAAAGGGTGTGAACTTGCATGTTATGAATAAGGTTTTCATCACAAAACTTGCATAAACGGTGTATGTCATAGATCTAAGCCTAAAGGTATAGACTTGCATATGTGAATTTCTTCCTAAACTTGCATATAGTCATTTTACTTGATTCTCATGTAAACAATCCACATATAACTTTACATCCATATTCACATATAAAATAATGTCACAAAATGATCATGTTGAACGTAGGTGATTTGGGCATAGGTTAACAAAACTAGCATATAACTTGCATCATTAACACATAATCACAAATTATCATATTTTACAATGATTCACAAGCATAACCATAAAACCCAAATCATATCTTAATCCAATTAAATTGTTAATTATCTTATTAAAGAAATCGAACTTGCCTTTCGTGGATTAAAGAACTATGAACAATTGATCAAACTTGATGCAGAATTGTTGTAGCGATGTTATTCGATTCGTTGTTGAAGCTCTAGACTTGAATAGAGTTGAATTAGGTTGAGTTGATTTGCTTTAATCTTCCTCTAATTCGCGGTGGCTACTTCTAGGTTGCAAAGCGACAGCATGACGGCCTTGGTTCCAATTTTAATGAGGTTTAAGTTTAGGTTAATCACATATTTATAGGTGTAGGAAGTCATTTAGGACCATTAGATTAACCCTGAACTATGAGAACCAATCAGATGCAAAATCTGTATTCGAGCGAATCGGCCCACGGGTTGACAGCCAAACACCCTGGATTAAACCATAGTCGACCCAGCGGGGCTTGGGTCGACCCCAAAATGGGCTGGTTCGGTTATTCCCCCTCCCAATTTGCTGTTTTGAACTTTTTTGCATATTTATTTATTTAATTTTTTTTATTTTCTTATATATATCTATATCTATATATATATTTCTCTCATATGCATACAAACTTCAAGGCTTAATAACAATCTTCATAAAGTATCTGTTTTGTGCATACCAAATGTCTATCTTGACCCAAAATTTTGAGACGAACATAATAGCGCAACCCATTTTACTTAATTCTTATATTAAACATTGATTATTCTTTAATTAGCAACTTCCGTGTTAACAAAAATACGAGGTGTTACAGGCTAGATCCAGTGCCTTAGTTGAGTGGTCAGCAGTGTAGCCTACTCCATGCGTGGGAGGTGCACAAATATATATATATATATATATCGAGTTGGAGGGGCGCGTACAGCCTTTTCTGCGGGAAGATGCTCGATATTTGGTTGTATACTTGTTTGCATGCAACGTGATGATTTGGAATTCATATTTCCAAACGATTTGGTTTGAGATCCCGAAGTGAAATCTACTTTGATATAAAAGCTAGATATGTATTTCGAAATGATTTGAAATAGAAATCGGGAAATAAAGTCCAAAGGAATAATTTCTATAAATTGAATTGGATTTGGAAAATCTAAGTGTAGTGATTAATCTAAATGGGTAGATTAGGATTTTGTATGTTGATTGATGCATAGTAGATCCATATCTATAATACTGATGATTGTTTATGCACTGGCAATCCAATGGAGTAAACTCGTTCTGCGTTAGCGGTGTGGTCCTGTGATATGCTTTATTTAAAATAAAGTTAATAACTGTTTTGAGTTCTCACACCAGTCCCGTGACTGACACGGCGTTTATTGTTTCTACCCAAACTCTAGGTGCCCGTATTTTCCTCACTGATAGTCAGTAGTTAAGTTTTGCAAATTATTTCATTTACTTGGATTCTAGATCGAAGAGAAAAGCTGTGTCCAATGTATTGATAGTCTTCCGTTGTGTTATTTTATTTTTTTCCGTTGCATTGTATTACATTTATTGTAAATTAATCTTCCGTTGTATTATATTTCGATATACTCTGATATATTCTGTACTCTAATGTAACATTATTATGATGTTTATAAAAGTCTTTTGTTATTTGTTCTGGTATGTTGTATGCCCAGAGTTAGCGTATCCAGGTTTTGAACGGTCTTGGTCGATTTAACGATCGATTAGTCCGAGCGAAATCCGTTACCATTACATATAACTTATTCCAATTCTCATGTTTAACAAAATGTTTACTTAATGTACAATTAAGTACAATTCATTTCAATTAATATTTTTTCCAGATACAAGTTACTTAATGTTAAATTAACATGTTTTCCGAATACATGTTACTTAATGTACAATTAAGTACAAGTAATTCAAATTAACATGTTTTCAAGATACAGGTTACTTAGTGTTAACAATTAACATGTTTTCCAAATATTGGTTACTTAATGTCAAATTAAGAATAATTCATTCATATTTTCCTAATTATTGTCAAATTAACTTGATTTCCAAATTAATGTCAAATTAACATGTTTTCCAAATTACTATCAGATTAACATGTTTTCCAAATTATTGTCAAATTAACATGTTTTGCAAATTACTATCAGATTAACATGTTTTCCAAATTAATGTCAAATTAACATGTTTTCCAAAAAATTGTCAAATTAACATGTTTACCAAATTACTGCAAAATTATAGTTTATTCTAGTTCACAAGTTTACATATTCTTCCTTTAGAATTTAGCCCAATTTACAGTCTGCCATTAACTAATTCTCAATATGCCTTGAAGATCCCCTTATTAATATATTTCAGATTATTCCAGTTTTATTCAAATTTAACTGTAAAGGCCTAGGCTCTTGTTGGTTGTGACGCTACGGAAATTCATACCATTTGAATCGATTATAAACCACACAACTCCGATCCAAATGGATAGGAGCTCTTGACCGTTAGTGTTTTTTGGTAATAACACATCAGAATACAGGTAAAAATACAGCGGAAAAAGATAAACTTCCTATTATATTACAATAAGTTCAAAATACAATAGAGTCAAATGAGATAAGTACGTGAACTGATACATGACAATTTTTTACAATGACATATATCCGACAAAGTGATACACTGACTTATTGGTCGCTTGATACCTCTCGATAACTTGTTCCACATTCTTATAAACTAAATAGAACTAGCTACGGGCCCTACTAGTTAAGACTTCTGTCATCCATGCATATGCCCTTGCCCTGAATAAGGTGAGAGATGGTATTTTATCGCTTGTTATACCTCTAGCTGACCTTATTATATAACCTCCTTACTCGCTTACTACTTCCCGTAGGGTAAGTAGCCATATCTGACATTTTTAGTTTCCATGTTTGGGTAGACAATGCACACACATGCCGTTACTAAAAGACCTATCCCCAGGTGGAATTTTCAACCCCAGCCGCTTAAGACCCAGGAAGCGGACTACACGCAAAGGTTATCAGGTTTGTACCCCATTAGCCCTTAGTACCTTTCCCTACTGGGATTAAGTGGGCTACGTTATTACGACCTTTCTGTTCAGTTTCTCTCCACACAATTTATTATCATCACGGGTTCTTATGGTTAATAATATTTTCACATTATTAACGTACTAAGTCTAATTCTATTTTTAATTATAAGTTATATATTCATTAATTTAAATAAGGAAGGTTATATCCTCCTTATTTCTATTCTACACAACCAATTTTTGTACATCCACTTTGAAACCATGTATATATGTGCATGATGTGCATAATGCAATTCAGCCATAAAATATGCATGCAAGATGATTCTAATCAGATGCTCCTATAAGTTTTCATTAAGTTTTTGAAATACTTCTGAAAGCATGATGCAAAACATCCTAAATATACCGATAGTTCAATATGAATTCAAATTTTGAAAACTCTTTTTCATCCATAACCTTTGCATAATTATGAATAAAAGTGTGAAGCAACCAATTTTGCATCCAAATCCTACCATCCAAAACGTTACTCAATCTAATCGTTTCCTATTTAATTCCTCCTAAACCGGAAAAAGGAAATCGAAGCGAAGTATTTTAACATTTTTCTCGTTTACAACCTTCCATTTCCTGCCCTATAGTGGATTTTTCACCTCAATTTCCTGCAATACTCTGAAAATTTCTATCTATAGACTATAAAGGAGGCTTAAAACAAGATCTAAAACATAAATTGAGTTGATTTATTACCCGCACGCATCATTGACAAGATATGGAAACAACGATTCCAAGGCCACAACAGTCTTTTCCTTATTATCGTTAACATTTTTATCGTATCATCGGTCCTATTGCACCGCTAAAATCGCGCACAAAACATCCAAAAATCTTCCTTACGCTATTCATGTAACCAAAAATTGGAATTTTCATAAAACTAAATTTTCGCTTAAAAACTTGTCATGTTTATTTGAAAATTTTCTTTTCAAAACCGTTTCACTTTCGTATAAAAATAAGAAAATGATACAAGTCTTTTTTTTCAAACAACGTTTTCCAAAAACTTCAAAAATGTATTTTACGGAAACTTAAATGATTCAAGTCACATGTTCGGTGAAGAAGGAAGTCAGTCACACAAAAATATGAAAAACCGAAATCACACACAAAATACCGAAATAAATTTTTAGCTTTACCAAGGATCGATGATTTATTTATTTATATACCCGTGATGTATAACTAGTCCTTTTCTAAAATTTATCTAACACAAAATTCTGTTCATTCTAGCTCTAGGACAACTGTAGTTAGATAAGAAAAATGGGATTTCATTCAAATAACGATGCGTGAATGACATAAACACTCCAAACATAGAAATTTCATTAACGTAAGTCGTGCGATTTAAATAACACTAACAGTTACAAGCTCAAATCACCACCAAACCAAGAACCTAATGCTGGAAAGGGAAAACAACAAAGATGATGACAAAACAACAGCTCCAAAACTCCCATAACAATAGTTATAAACAATGAGATGTCTTACTCCGCAGCTGGAGCCCAAACTATTTTGATGATCTTTGATTAATCATAACATGGTAGCAAAATGCTTAATCTCTTGTTTCAAACACTGCTCGTGTGGTTGGAGGTTCCCACATCACCATCTCTCCTAAGAGAGAATTTATCATGAGAAAAGAAACCTACCACAAAACAGCTCCTCATGAAAATCCATCTAATATTGTCTAAGGACAAAATGGTTAGGCGAAATGATAGGAAGTAACTCCTTGAGACAACATACAAGATTAACAAGCTAAATCGAATATAATGCAGGAATAAATGATGGTTACGCCATCGATCAAGCAAAAAAGATTAATTTCCACATCATGAGATAAATCTAGTGTTAACTCCCCATTTATAAAACAATGTGCTGAATGGGTCACACGTCATCATGGACAGTTTCGACATAGATTCCCGACATAAAAAAAAGGGATTTGCTGCAAAATCTCCAAGGCTGGTGTAACAAAAGGCCGTTTTACTCCATGTAAAACACAGATTCCTCTAAAATCCAATCGAGATTCTTGAAAAACCATCCAAAGATAGCTTAATCTTCAGCTCCAAAATGACGATTGCCTTCGAAAGAACCTATTCAAACAAGATATAGCAAAGGCGGATGCAGCACAAACAAAAAACCCTAATCTAAGATCTCGAAGCAACTGGTCGGTGCAAGTTTAACTGTCACGACAAATTTTCTTAGCCCCAAAGTGGTGAAACCTTTTTTCTCATTCCGATCCAACTAAATGATCTCTCTCCCTAAGGATGAGACTGAAATGGCACTATAAGGATCAGGTGGTGCAAGTAGGTATTATGGACTAAGAAATGGTCTGAGAGAAGAAACTAGATCTTGGAGTATTAGTGAGGCAGGATTTAATGTGCAAACAAGCACGGGGAAAGAGGAGCCAACAAAGAAAGAGAAGAATGATAATAATATGGTTCGACTAGATGAGGATGGAAGGACAAAAGAAGGAAGTTAACAGGGTAATTTGTACGCAACTTTTATGGTTGAGTCCTAGGTCCTAGTTGTACCAAAACTCAACGACTAGTTGACCATTCTTGCATAACGCTAAACAGACAACTATTAAATGGCTTTGGATAAAGACTAAACCTTGGTCTTATTAGGTCGGATTAAAATATTAATCGTCACATGTCATCTTTTAAGATTTGACATGATCCAAAAAATAAGTATCCTCATCACTGTGGTATTTAAAGACCGTAATTAAACACCGAACCAACTCCAAGGATTTATAGTCTCAACAGAAGGTTGCGACCACACGATGAACAAACAAATTCCAAAAATAATTCAGCTAGAAATCCGTAATATAAATTAGAACGGATTTTCCCCTTACCTAGCTGACAACCAAAGACGATTAACGAAATCATATACCCTAAAAATCCAGACAAAGGACTTTCCTTTGCCTATTCGTAGAAAAATTTAAAACTCTCAATAATGGTATTAATTATAAACTAACGATTCCGTATTTATAAATCCATTTTATTATTTCTATTGTTTATATTCCGGTTTATATTTCAAACTGGAAAAACCTTTTCTTGTTTAAAAGTGTTGGAGCTTTAAATCTTGATTTTGATAATTCAATAAATTGTCCAATATATATAGGAAGAGGGATACTAAAAATCGCAAGGAATAGATATTTATTATTCTTAAGTTTAGTGGCATATTCCTTGTCATTTCTAATTTCATCTTTCCTACCAATCGGATTATATTTATTAGAATTACACAATAGCCCTATAATTTTGAAACATGGATATATTAATATTCTAAAATCCACATCTTTGCGAATCTATTTTCCGAAACCGTATTTCAAAGCAGTTGAAATCCATTTTTATTTTCAAATAGTTTTAAAAACAAAATTTCCTCGAATACAAGGCCAAGAACTCAGTTGAATATTTCAATAAAGGTATATTCGGAAATTAAATGAAGTAGTAAATTGATATACCTTGTGATTATATTTCTGAAATGGATACGACATAATAATGTGGACTTTTCCCGTTTTAGATCAAGTAATGGTCTTAACCGGAACTACCGGGACCAAACCTGAACCAGTGACTATCTTGGTTGTAGCTAGATTTTTATACTATATATATTATTCTAGTCTCCAAAATCTAATAAACGGAACCCACATTATGTCGTCCTCATGCTCTACCTAACGAGATTGCCAACGTACTATGAGGTAAGACAGGATTGGCTAGAAAATCAAACTCAACATATTTCAACTCTTAGTCGCTTAATGCCCATTTTTAATAATTAGGCCCACAACTAACTTGTTGGATCTAGATTAACCATAGAGGGGGGTGGTGAATAGTGTTTAATAGAATAATTCGAGATATTATAAATATCACAAAATAGATTGCAGCAGATAAAATGAATGCATAAAATAAATAACACAGAGATTTTACCTAGCTTCGGTAAACCCTGGCTACTGCTGCATTCACCAAGATTTTTATTAGAATTAAAAACAAACTCCCACATACAAAAACTTATAAACTCGCGACTCCCTCGCTAACCGCCTATACAGTCGCGTACACTCGCAAACCCTGCTATTGTTCTAATTCTAAGCTCAAAACCCTGTACTGGTTTTAACCCCAAAATCAGATTTTCCCTTAGCTACTAAACCCTAGTTATTACAAACATTGGAAAACTTCTAGTTAAATTCTATAACTAGATGGCCTAGTTTTTACAAAAAAACTAGAAAACACAAACGATGATTTTGCAACACAAATTAAAACAAACAAAAAAATAAAACAAACTAAAAAAACCTTATGAACTAATATGGTCGGTCCATTCATTATTGTTACCAAAATGTCGGCCGACCCAATACGTTAGGGTTTCTCAAAAATCCCCCAAATCTCGACCGATCATTTGATGATTTGATTCTCCAAGGCTTCGAATTTTTACCGCTTGCTTCATGACAGATTCGGGCTTCTGGCGATTGAAAAGATGTGAGTTTGAATTGATTTCTAAGATTTTCTCTTTTGAATTTTTGTTTTGTTCGATCTATGATTGCTTGTGATGAATAAAGGTGGTTAAATAGGATTATTAAACCCTATAAGCTCTGATTCAACTAAATGACAGATCTGATTTCTTGCATGAGTTTGGCTTGAGTTGCCTTGTTTGAATATGGTTGGCTTTGATGAAATGAATTGGCTTTGGAAAAAAACTTGCATGATTCTTGCAATCAAACAGTATTCAAATTGTGTCCCCTTGAATTTCCCTTGCGTGATTCTTGAATCATTTTTGGAAAGTTTTTTACCCTTGCGTGACTGATGAATGATTCCTCATTTGTTGATGACACTTGCGTGATTTATATCTGTCAATCCTGTGTTTGTTTTTCTACCCAAATATTGTTCACTTGTGAAATCATGGGATGTTTCAAAACAGTGGGTCAATGTTAAATTTCCGAAATCAAATTGAAATATGAAATTGGTTTCTTGCCAAATAAAAATTTGAGTACTTCTGGAATCCCATTTTTAACACTGTCCGAAACTGGAATTTATATGGTCGAGTTTGAGATTCCAGAATTTCATGCATGATTGAATTGGAGATTCTTTTCCTTCAAATTGCATTTTGATTTGGATTTAATGTTTGCTAAAGCTTTCCATGTACTCTGCAAATTTGGTTAATCTGCATGTTACTTGTGTCATTGATTTCATGCCAAATAAAAACTTTACTCTGTTTTCTGGATATAATAAAAGGCTTGGAAAATTTGAACTCTTTCCACAACTTTTGTGTCTGCATGATTGTTTATTGCTGAAAATAAACACTTCCTGTAAATTTATTCCTTGCCATAACCATGCTGACTTTTTTTAAAAAAAAACTTTACACTTATTGAGCCTGAAACATTGTACATGTTTGAACGAACTTTAATCTTGTTGTGTAACAACCCGAAAATCCGAACCAATTTAAAATATTTATTTTGGCAATTTTAGTGAATTTTTAATTTTTAAAATGATTTATTTTAAATAATAACGATGATAAATTTATTTTGAATAGAATTAGAACATATATATAAATTTGAATCGTCGTTAGAATATAAATAATTATTTTTAACTATAAAAGGAATTAAAAATGGCGCGGTAGTTCGAAAATTCGATTTCAAATGAATGTACAGGATTCAAAATAAACCGAATTTTAGCGAAACAAAAAATATTAGAATCTATTTGAAAATATCTTTCTAAAGAATTCAAAAAATTGAAATTTCATAGAGGGGACAAATAGTTATGTCCAGTTGAAAATTCAAAATAGTCGCTATGGAATTTTGGCCCTTAAAAATGGAAATTTTGCAAACGACTTCTGCTTTCGATGAAATCACTTTTGTTGGATCCGAGATGTCAAGTTATTGCTAGATTCCAAAACTCGTAATTTTTTGAATCAATATGTGAGCGTGGCGAAGTAAAACGTGTTTTAACAGTTTCAGTAAATTTGGATCGACCAGAAAATGGCCATTTTTCAAACGGTCTCCAAATTTGATGAAATCAGTTTTGTTAGAACCGTATCATCAATACGAAGCTAGAAAATATTTTTTGGGAATTTTTAGAGTCCATATGTAGCCTCGGTAAATTGAAATGTGCGCTCAAATTCAATATATAGATTTATATTTCGATTTTGACGAAAACTGATCGTAATAGCCAAATTGGGTTACGATACACCATTATATTCTAAATGGGGGTAATTAGCTAGGTACGACAGTCGTTGGGTCTCGTTTGGTGTTCGGATTAAAAGTCAACTTTAGGAATTAAATATAATATAAAATTAAAATAACGAAAAACCCCTCACCCCTCTTTTATCCCTTCCCTCCCCCTCACACGTCAGTATTTCAAAATAAAAAAAAGCCGCGGTGACCTAATCCGCCGCCACCCTCTCATCGCGAGCCCCCACCCCATCTCCAACGCGCCGCCACCGGCCAGGAGCAGCCGTGCCTCCAGCCTCCCTCCTCTCCTTCCCCCTCCCTCCCGATTCAAGAATGCGCCGCCCCCAATAAGGAAACCGCCCCCTTTTTGCATCAGCACCGCAAGATCCCCCTGCCCAGAGCGCCGCCCACCACCGACGTGAGCTCCCTCTTCCACCTGCTCCTCCTCTAGACGCACAAAGAACTGTCCACCCCCCTCCCTTTGAAAAAATCAATGAGCCCTCTTGTTCTTATTTTTTTTTTATATATAAAGCATTGATTTTAATACGATTTTCTTTATAAATGAAACACATTAGTTTTTTAACAATAGAAAGTTGAGATTTTTAATATGAAAAAGTTTAGATTTTTAATTAAGAAAAGTTTATATTTTTAATTAAGAAAAGTTTATATTTTTAAATAAGGAAAGTTTATATTCTTAATAATGAAAAGGTTTGATTTTTTGGAATAAGGAAAGTCAATATTTTTATAATATGAATGGCAATATTAAAAATATGATTTTTATATTATATAGATAATAAAAATTTGATCTTTATATATGTAGTGATAGGATAAAAATACGATTTTTATTATGTAGTTAGCGAAGTAAAAATACGATTTTTATCTTTTGAATGGCAATGTAAAAATGCGATTTTTATATATTCATTAGCGATAGAAAGATTTGATTTTTATCTATATAGTAGTGGCATAAAAAATGTGATTTTTATCTACGTAGCATTATTGTAAAAATATGAAATTATTTTTAAAAAGATAAAAATATAATTTTTAGCCAACATATGTTATTTATAAAATAATCATACAAAGAAATAATGACTGATTGGTTAAGAACATGATTTTTAACGTAAGTATACTACATAGATCGACAACCAAAGAATGACGCAGTGGATCCAAAAGGTGAGAACTTCTCACTTTTATTTTATTTTCTAGTTAAAATATATACTATGATGCAGACGGTGCTTAGCAGCACCCTACACCCGTCGTCCGCAGACCATGGATGACTTATTTGTTTAATTGATATGATGTGAAAATTGATGGTGTGATGTGGAATGGAATAAATATTTTATAGTTAAAAAATAATTTTTTTAATGTATATAGGAATAAAATAAATATTCATAAACAAATCGGACGATTTATTTATGTACACTGATTTGACTGATATTGATTGGAACGATAAATTTTACACATCGTCCAACTGCACAAATAAAATTCATTATTTGTTGATTGAAATCCCACACGGGTATGGGATGATACATGATGTACACTAGTCCCAATAATTAGCTGTATGTTGATCGATTGATTGACAGGTTGTTATAAGCGTTAAATATTTATATTTGATGCTTAGGCAGTGTAGAATGCATTTTGTATAATGGTTGACTGTGTTTGATTGTTGTAGTGTACACGTGTATGAAATCCATATAAATCAAATTATATGGTAATTGACTGTGTCTGATTCCAGTTCGCAAAGAATTAATATTTTAAAATAACGAATATTTTAAAATAATATTCAGAAAAGAATCAAAATCTGATTTTGTTGTCCGATTTGGGATGGACACGAATATATTCAAATGTATAAAGCCGTGTTGATTAGATTAACGCCATTTTGACATGAACGATATATATATCGATTTTATTCATTTTTATAATGAATATTGAAAAAGAATTGATTTCAAAATCTAATGTTTTGAAAATATTATCATTTATATATCGATAATATGGAATATTCAATTTTGATTAGAAATTGAATATGAAGTTGAAATCATTTTGAAAACGAATTTAAAACGATTTATAAAACACGTTTTAAACGGAAATCGACGCAATATATTTAATATATATATATAATGACCTGAATAGAACGCGCCGCGCCACAGTAGTTCGCGAATTTCGACCATTTACTTCGAATGGACATTACGGGAGATCTGACCGTCGGATTCTCCTAAAACCGGAACCATTGGGTTCGTATCGAAAAGAGATTTCTAATGAATATTAGAGATTTGAAATCTAATGGTTGGATTTAGAATTATGTCCAAATCAAATTTGGAAAAGGTCGCTGTAAGTGCAGTTCGATGGCCGTTTATGGAAATCGACTGTACAGGCCTTGATAAAATTATAAAAAATATCAATAATTAGTGTAAAATCATAAGAAATGATTTGGAAAGAATTGGGATGAAAAATACCATGTTTGAAAAGATAAAAATAGATTTTTATCAAAATGAACTAGTTATGAACTAGAATTATAATCCAAATATTTTTAAAATAAATAAATTGGATTTGAAATGGTTTCAAAATTAACCTGAATTTCCAATATATAAAGTGGAAATGGATTTAAATCAAAATTGTCTTCGGAATATTTCGTTGTTGGATTTCGTGATTATACAGATATTGTTATGGAAATTTGAAAGATATATATTGTTATTTCCAATACGATATTTGTTGATTTCAGAATTTGATATTGAATATAAACCGATATATTTTGTATTCAAAGCCTTGTATTAAATATCAAATTGGATTTTGGGTTTGTCGTTAATGGTATTTTTAATAATACTGTTCTTGAATCCAATGGATTTAAGAAAATTAGAAACTGACTAGAGATTAGTTAAGTTGAATGGTTTCCTGGGTATTGATCTGATGTTGGTTTCGGCCTTCGGGGTTATTACTTAGGGGATTGTTCTCTTACTAATTTACAGTTAGAGACTGATGGAATGTGAATTGGGTTTGTTGTGAATTGTGTTTTAGCGACATTTGTTCTTTAACTCGATTTACAGTCAAATGGGATTTGGAATTTATAAATCTTTTGTTAAGATTTAAAGGAGATTTTTCCAAAGTAAAATTTTCCAATTTAACATATTAAATTGGAATTGAATGGAATTCGATTTGGTAATAATCATAGTAAGCTTCTGTCGAGGAAGACGGTTAATATATATGGAATTTAAAAGACCTTGTCGTTATTCCATTGATATTATCGGTTGGATATGGAAGTTTATATCGATTATATATATATATATCGATTTGTTTTCCATGAAGATTCCATTGTTAATGGAATTGGATTTTGGGTTTGTCGTGAATGGTATCTTTAATAATACTGTTCTTGAACCCAACGGGGTTAAGAAATTCAGAAATTGATTGGAGATTAGTTAAGTTGAATGGTTTCATGGGTATTGATCTGATGTTGGTTTCGACCTTCGGGGTTATTACTTAGGGGATTGTTAACTTGCTAATTTACGGTTAAAGGCTGATGGAATGGAATGTGATTTTGGGTTTATCGTGAACAGTTTTTTAAATGACATTGGTTCTTTAACCCAGTTAAAGACAGGATATGATTTCTCAAGCTAAACAATCATTAATATTGATTTTTTGGAAGATTAAAACCAAGTGCAGTTTTAATGAATCTTAAATTAGATTGAAATGATATCCAAAGGAAGATTAAAGAATAAATTTAAAGAATTTATCTTTGATAAAATTAATGGGAACCTTTCCCAAAGTATAAGAATATTTGAATAAAGGAATATTCTAGATTGGAATAAGGCGTATGTTGTGTTTTTATAACATTTGTTTATTATATACGCGAGTTATTCGGAAAGACCGGGTTTATCCCATTCTGAATAACTGATTCGACGATATGTTGAGGATGAAGACGGTGGTCGAAGACCGGAGGTCTTCACATCGTTTGGATTATTACTAATGTCTTGATTGTGTTGTACACCCAAGACGAGGTTATAAGTGGTGATCGTCCATACGTACTTGGAGATCGACGGATATGCGAGGGCCTTTCCCCTGTATTGGGCATATGGGGGAGGAATAAGGTGCCACCGGTTTCGTTCAGACCAAGAACGAACTTGCAAATGGATGTGTGTCTGACATCGGATTTCATTCTGTGTGATTGATAGACATCGGTTGCATAGCGTGAATTGCCTGTGTGGCATGCTGAGATGCAAATGATCAAGTCTTCTGTTGAAAAGCAGAGTCTTGTGGTTGATGATCAAAGCACGGTCTTTGTGGTGTAGCTTTGTGTAGCGTTAATTCGCGAGCCTCACACCCCAGTGTGAACCAGAAATAGGAGAGGACATCAGGGAGGGCATGCGATTCCTAGGAGTGGTGTCAGTGTTTCGCACGCCCTGGCATTTTACTTATGTGGATGATGGATAGCAAGGTGCCTCGGTTATATCAGTCGATCCGGGACTGATATAGTCATTTGGCTCATTGACTCCCCAAAGTGTGGAGAAACGCAGTGTTCAGGCATTTTAATCTACATCGAGTGAACCGGCCCTGACGATCCAAGGGCCCGCCTAAGTCTGGGTCCTGAGGAGCGGGCTAGAGCGTCTTGAAGCGGTAAGGACGATCCCTTGCCTTGGTTCATAGATGGAAATCGAACTTCCAATACGACATTTTATGGTTTTGATTGTCGAGCCTAGTATGGCGACATAGTGGTATGGGGCACTTATGTCGTCTATGATTGATACTTATGATTGAAATTGTTTTGACACTATACACTTATAGTAATAATAAAACATGAAATTTTACGTATCAAGCATTCTTGGCTATTATAAGGTAAAAACTCTGTCCTCCGGCTTGCGTTGCATTGTGTGATGGGGCCTGAGTCTTATAATAGCTTCATTGTTCTTCATTTAGCATTGCGCTGTTGTTTTATGCACTGGTATTCTTGGGGGTAAACCCGTTCCGTGTTATACGGCGTGGTCCCTTGATTTACCTAACTTTAAAATAAAGGTTAATAACTGTTTTAGTTCTCACACCAGTCACATGACTGACCTGGAGTTTATTGTTTGAACCTAAACTCTAGGTGCCCCTATTTTCCACACGGGCCGCTAGTAGTTTTGGTTTTGCAGATTTATATCCACAGGATCCTGGTTTACAGCTGGAATGATATTCAGAAAGCTCTGTATCCGTGTATTTCTTCCAGTTGTGTTTTGTATTGTTTTCCGCTGCTATATATTTTAAATGTAATTCAAATTTATGATATTGATCAAATGTATATGATTTATTCATACTCTGTATATTCTTGTATTCTGGTGAAATTGTTGTAATAAGCAATGAAATGTTCTTCTGTTTGTGTTTTGATTCGTCTTGTTCTCAGACAATCCATTCTTTCTCTTCTCTTCGGAGACCGGAGAAGTTCGGGTCGCTTAATGTTGGCATTTCTTGAATCACCATGCACTGTTCCTAAATGAATGTTCTTGAACCTGACTTGTTACACTCTGTTGTTGCACCATGTTCTCGAGTTAGCATTCTGACCTGTTGTTCTTGCACACCTGAAATTTTGGGCTTCACTTGAACATGCTCCTCGGCCATTGTGATATGCCACCATGCACTTATACATGAGTGGTTTGTGTGTTGCATGCACTTTTACTACCCAAGCTGAGATGAATCGTTCCTTGGTCTTGAGATGTTTATGTGTACTTTCATATTTGGTTTGTTGACCCGAATGACCACTGTTGCATGTATTATCTTTGTTCGACTTTGTTGAACCTGAAATGCTTGACATTTGAGCAGTAGCACCATGCTGCATTGTCCTTTTATGTTGCATTGACTTGCCATGTCACTTTGTTCATTGTGGCTTTGAGTATTTGAACCACTTTTAGCCTGTGCACTCGAATTTAAAACAACTCGACTTGTGCATGTATCGTCGTATGCATACATACGTATACACACACACACGTGTGTGTGTGTGTATATATATATATGTGTGTGTGTGTGTGTGTGTGTGTGTGTTTGTATTTGTTTCTTGAGTTTCACGGATACTTGTGACATGAAAATGTTGTCAAACTTTACCTGACACATCATATTTGGTATATTTGTCCTTTTCTAGTTATACTACCCCTGCACATAAAATATTTGTGTATACATACACATGTATCGTGCACATGTAGATTATATATATGTATGCACTACAGACGATTTGCCTAACTTGTGGTAATTACAGTGTATCACTGTGATTATCATAAGATGTCTAGACACAGATGCATGTCCATATAATCAGATTATGTCATGAAAAATGATGAGAAACCCACCAAAATTCTAAGGCAAATAAATTTTAAAAATAAAATTATATTTGCTAGAATATAAAATTATTTCTATTCTAGAGTACCGTGTGTGTGTTTCTTTTTGTAACAGGTAAGAAGACTGGACTGACAATGTTGAAGTATGAAGACTAGACTGACAGTAAAGACAGAGACAAAAGACAAAACTATGTTGTGTATGTGTGAAACACTGTAGACAAGTGATGTAGTGAGGAACATTATATATGAGTGTTTGTACAACTGAGTGAATTGTAGTGAGGAGCAATGTATAAAAATGAAATTGAATGTGAGTGTATTGTATTTCAGTGAAATATATAAATAGTGGAGTTATAAATTTGTACTGTAGAGATGTTGAAATAAAATATTATATTTAAATAAAATATTGTTTGAATATTTAAATTCTTGTGTAGTAGTATTCTATTTAAATTTAAATATTATATTCTGTTTATGATGTAGTATAATAGTACAATTACAAATACATTTATAATAGTAAATATATGTTTGTTATCAACAAGGAAAAATCGTAGAATTGTTAGATACAACAATCTCCCCCTTTTGATGATGACAAACATAAGATAATATTTTGAATATAATATTATTGTAAATGAGTTTGACAGTGAATTATTGAACTCCCCCTGTTTGAGTACTCCCCCTACAACAAATACTCTCCCTAGATATGTATATTTGTGAAAGAAAACCATAACTGAAACATCAGTATTAATATATTCAAAGAATATGTACTCGTCGATCAAAATCTTTAACCCATTCTCCCCTTATTGTTATCATCAAAAGGATAAAGAAAATTAAAACAATGATGAAATAATTGACTAAAAATATAATTTTAGCTTAAGAGGAAGAACATTCATCATAAATCTCAATTAATCAAATAAAAATCATAATATTCTAAGAGCTAGTGGCAAATTTCACACTGTAGAATGATAGATTTTAGATGAAATTTATGAAAATGAAGAGAGTTTTAAAATATATGATGTCCAATTATTTTCAGAAGAGTTTTTATATAAAGATGAGCACAAAACATTGATGGATTTGGACAACAATTATAAATTCAATTTAATTATCACAATCAAATAATCTCAAATCCAAACAACTATCAATCAGCAAATCATAATATATTAACACATTTCACAAATTAGAAAATGGATTGATAGGCTGATTTTTACACACCAAGGAGAATTTCATATAAAAAAATTATTTCGCAAATTATTTATTTCCTTTTTCTTTTAATTTAAGAGCACATTGACCATGCATAACCATATTTCGGATTTTTAAATGAGGCCAGTTGCAACTTAAAAATAAGTGATCTCATAAACATGCATAATCAGAGCTTGGATTTTTAAATGAGTTTAGAGAAACACTTATGAATATTATATTTATATTATTTTCCATTAAAAAAGAAAAAAACTCCTTAGTATATAAAACCAGTATGGATGACAGAAATTTGGTAGGTATAGAAATGGTTTGTGAAATAAATTTCTAAATTAATCATATTATGTAATATGCTCAACTGTACCGGGATCCTTGAAAATATTCAATTATCACTAATTCTGAAAAATAATATAGTCACAATTTCATCACAAAAATTTCCACTGTTTATTCGAGATGATTTTTAAAAAATATTAAACTCTCGCATTAATATAAAACCATGATGGATGGTAGAATAATGGTATATGACGGAGATGTTTGTGAAATAACCGCCAATACAAGGATATTATAACAATTGTTCAATCACCATGAAAATTTAAATAAAATCTTCTCTTGTTGTGAAATATGCTATAGTCATAACTCATCACAATTTTAATAATTTTGATGAGTTCAAGGTACAGTTCATTTTGGTTATTGATTTTAATTTCTGAATAAATAATTAATAAATGATTTTAAAGTTGAAAAATCAATTACAAGAGAGAATTTAAAAGATATATGCAAGACAAGAGAAATTTAAAGAGATCTATACAAGATGGAAAAATTTAAAGAATCAAATAGATGAGTGAGAAAAATTTTAAACACTTCTGATACCACTTGTTGTCTCTGCTAACGGGGATTTTAATACCACCCTTGTGGCTAACAAAGATATCTCAGACAACAGTTCAATTCCATCAATCAGAACAACAAACCAAATTCAGAAGAAGTTTTACAAGAAAGTTTTCAGACAATTTTAAACAACTCCATGAGGACAAATCATGATCCAATATTTAAAGAAAACTATTTATTTGAAATCACTTGAAGGCATGTGAAACTTCAAGATTCAATGAATCAATCATACAAGATTATTAATTTCTAATTCAAGAAGTATGCGAGATTCCAGATATTAAACAATATTCAAATGATTTCAAACAAAAAACAATATCCAAGTAAGTGATCATGATTTCAGAATGAATTTCAGAATGTAGCACAAGTAAGATTTTCAATTCAGATTAGTTAAGTCAATCAGAAATCTTTGAATCTTTTATTAGAACAGCAGATGATACCAAAACAAGCAGCTATCTAAAAAATTTCAAAACGATTTCTTTTATCAGAGCAGAACAACAATCAGTTTCAAAGAAGACTTGTCAAGATAACAATTTTGACAGTCACAAAAGATGATTCATGACCCAAGATTAAAAATAAAGTTTATTCAAAATCATTTGAAGCAATAAGAAAACCTTACGATTCAATGAATCGATCACACCAGATTATAAGTTTAAAAACTAAGATTTTTGTGAGATTCACGAATTAATAATTTCAAATGATTTCAAACAAATTAATATTCAAATCAAATGATCATGAAATAACAGTGAGTTTCAAGAGCAATTTTTCAAAGAATTTTTGACAATTATTTCTGACAAGCACAAGAGAGATTTTCAGAATATTTACATTATGCAGGAGAGATAAACCGTGATTCAAAATTGAAACGGTTTATTTTGAAATAACTTGAATAAATGTGAATTTTGATATACAAAGAATCAATCACACAAGATTATTAATTTTAAATCTAAGAGGTATATAAGATCCAAAATATCAAAAATTTCAAATGATTTCAAACCATCAAATATCCAACCAAAAATGATCATGAATAAAAATGATTTTCTTGGCTCCGATATCATCGAGCCAAATGTTTTTCAAATTAGAAATATCCAAGCCAATCCAAAAATCAATGAAATTATCACAACTGAAAAATAACAGTGTGCTGTAATGAGTATAAATTTTCAAGACTTTCCAAAATGAACTAGAAGAAACTCAAAACAGTAGGGATGTGTGAAATTTCATTAATTTTTCAGATCTTCAAAGGTTTAAAATTCAAATTAACAGTGTTCAAGATATAACAGAAATTCTTCAACACTGTTAGGTTTTCACAAAAAATAAACTTCAAACCAATCGCAGATATTTACAAGTCTAAATTCAAGATATAGAAATGATTAAAACATCAGAGTTTTATTCAATTAAAGCAAATTTTCAGAGAATCATGAATTCAGCAATTTGAAGTTAAACAAGCTCAGTAGAAAAAAAATATAGTAGTGAGAAATCAAATTCGAATAATCAAAAGGAAAACAAATAGAAGACCTAGAAGGAGAAATAAAATAAAAACAGAGAATATAAACAGACAATGTGAGTTTAGAGATCATACCTGAATTTCATAAGACGGTGTTGATTCTCTAACTTATCAAACTTGGCTAAGAGACTCTGAGTAATACAATGATATGAAGCGGTTTGAATTCAGTTTTCTTTTTGCAAAGCAGTTCCTCAGCCTCCCCCAGTACCAAAAAGTTTAGAGGATCGCGTGATCTAAAAAAAATTAGTAAAACAACTCACAGTTTCGTTTACATGTTTTGGTACCTAAGATTGTTCGTACAACAATCTATTTAAATTCACTTTTGTACCTTTAGGAACACAAATCTGTTTGATTGTAAATAAAATCGTTTTATTTCCTTTTCGGTCCAAACTGGATTGCTACTGTAACAACCCGGAAATCCGAGCCAATTTAAAAATTTTATTTTGGCAATTTTAACGAATTTTGATTATTTAAAATGAGTTATTTTAAATAATATCAACGAGAAATTTATTTTGAAAAGAATTCGAACGTATATATTTATATAGATCGTCGTTAGAATTGAAATATTTATTTTAATATATAAAAGGAATTGAAAATGGCGCGGTAGTTCGATAATTCGATTTCAAAGTTCGAATGAATGTATCGGGTGCAATATAAACCGGATTTTAGTGAAACCAAAAATATTTGAATCTAATTGAGAATATCTTTCAAACGAATCCGAAAAATCGAAATTTCATAGCGGGGATAAAAAGATATGTCCAGTTGAATTTTCAGAATAGTCGCTATGGAATTCTGGCCCTTAAAAATGGAAATTTTGCAAACGACCTCGGTTTTCGGCGAAACCACTTTTGTTGGATCCGTGATGTCAAATTATTGCTAGATTCCAAATTTCATAATTTTTCGAATCAATATGTAAGCGTGGCAAAGGAAAACGCGTTTGACCAGTTTCAGTTGATTTTAATCGACTGGAAAACGGCCATTTTTCTAATGGTCTCAGAATTCTACGAAACTAGTTTTGTTAGGACCGTATCGTCGATACGAAGCTAGAAATAATTTTTCTGTAATTTTTAGAGTCCGTATGCGACCCTGGTAAATTGAAATGTACGTTTAAAATTGAATATAATGATTTATATTTTAAATTTAATAAAAACTGATTCAAACAGTTGAATTGGCTTACGAAACATATCTCATTGTGTTTGGAATAGGGGTAATTCGCTAAGGACGACAGTCGGTGGGTTCGATTTCGAGTCCGAATGAAAAGGGTATTTTATAGAATTCCAAATTCAATTAAATAATAAATAAAATATATAATAGCCCCCTCTCCACACTCTCTCTCCCTGATACTTAAAAAAAAGGAAAACAGAAGGGGGCGACGGAGCCCTAGCCTCCCAATCGCCGTCGCCAGGGGGGCGCGCCCCACCACCGCCATGCCAGCGCCGATCGACGGCGACATCCCCTCCCCGGCCTCCTCCTTCTCCATCCATCTCTACCTCCCTTCCTCTAAATCATCCCGCGCCCCAAACAGCCTCCCACCTCGAACCCGCCAATGCCCTAGACCCCTTCGCGCCTCAGGCCGACCATCCACCGCCCCTCTTCTGTCTTCCCTCCCTCTTCTTCGCAAAATAGACCCAAAACCTCTCCTTTTCCTCCATTTCGAACCTCAAGAACCCCAATACCAACGCCCCTAGCCTTAATCGAAGAGGACAGCCACGCACCGCCAATTTCAGGGCCCACCGACGCTGGTCAGAAGCATCTCCTCCTCCCCTACGAACCTGCTCCGCCTAGATTCGATAACCGGTGAGTTTTTGCTATATTTTACTTAATGTAATCATTTAAATTACTAATTAAGCAACCAATAAAGTAAAAATACAATCTTTGAGTAAGCAAAGATTATATTTTTCTTTAGGAAAAAGGATAGATTTTTAATATAAAAGATTCATTTTTATTGATACGAGAGGTTCATTATTTTTTATTTATTTAAAGAAAGGTTGAATGTTTATATACATAAAGCTAGGATTTTATTTAAATAAAAATATAATTTTTATATTATAGAAAGAATAAAAATATGATTTTTATATTACAGAAAGAATAAAAATATAATTTTTATATTATAGAAAGAATAAAAATATGATTTTTATATTATATAGATAATAAAATTTTGATCTTTATTTATGTAGCGAAATAAAAATTGGATTTTTATTGTATATGTGTTGAAACAAAAATGTGATTTGTATAGCAATAAAAATATGATTTATATATATATATAATAACAATAAAAATTCGATTTTTTTATAAGAAGTAGAAATATAAAAATATAATTTTTACATAGAATGAAGCGTTGTAAATATATATGAAGTAAAAATAAAAATATGATTTTTACTTATTGAATGAAGCAATAAAAATATAATTTTTATTTGAACAGCGTGAAAAGAACTGCATTGGAATTGCAAACAAATTCAGATGTTCAGCAGTTCAAAAGCAAAGCACGGCGGAGTGGAACCCTCTGTGAGAACTTCTCACTTTTAATTTTTCTAGTTAAAATATATACTAGGATGCAGACGGTGTTTAGTAGCACCCGACACCCGTCGTCCAATGGTGGTGGGCGGCTTGTATGCTTGTTTGTAGGATTTTGATGTGTAGTTGATTGTGTGATGTGATGTGAAATGAAATAAAATATTTATGTAGTTAAAAATAGAATTTTTAACATGTATATGAAATGAAATAAAAATAAACAAATCGGACGATTTGTTTATATACACACATTTGACTGATATTGATTGGGACGATAAATTTTACACATCGCCCAACTGCACAAATAAAATCTGTGTTTGATTGTTTGAAACCCCACACGGGTATTGGGATGATATTTGACGTACACTAATCCCGATTGTTTAGTTGTATGTCGATCGATTGATCGACAGACTGTTATAAGCGTTGAATATTTATATTTGACGCTTATACAGTGTAGAATGCACTTTGGATGATGGTTGATTATTCATCGTTGTTGTTGTATACATGTGTTGTAGAAAATCCATATAATTAACATTATATGGTAATTGATTGGGCCTCATTCCAGTTTTGAAAAAGAAATATTTGAATAGAAATATTTGAAAAAGAAATATTTGAAATAGAATATTTGAAAACAGAAATATATGAAGCCGTGTTGATTAGATTTACGCCATTTTGACGTGAACGATATTTATATCGATTTTATTCATTTTATAATGAACATCGAAAGTGATTTCAAAATCTGATATTTTGAATAGAAATGAATTCGAATTGAAATTAAATAGAAATGAATTCGAATTGAAATTGAATTGAATTGAAAATGAACTGAAATTGAATTCAAAATTGATTTGAATGGAAATCAATTTGAAATGAATTTAAAACGAATTTGTAAGGGAAAATTCAATTTTGATTTGAATTTGAAAAAGAAGTTGAAATTATTTTGAAAACGAATTTAAAACGATTTATTAAATACGTTTTAAAAGGGAATCGATGAAGTATATATTATATATATTATATATATAATATAATGGCCTGAATAGAACGCGCCGTGCCGCGACAGTTCGCGAATTTCGACCATTGACTTCCAACGGATATTACGGGAGATCCGACCTTCGGATTCTTCTAAAACCGGAACCGTTGGGTTCGTATCGAAAAGAGCTTTCCAATGAATATTAGAAATCAGAGGTCTAACAGTTGGATTTGGAGTTATGTCCAAATAAAATTTGGAAAAGGTCGCTATAAGTGCAGTTCGATGGCTGTTGATGGAAATCGACTGTACGGACCTTGATAAAATTATTAAAAATATCAATAATTTGTGTAAAATCATAAGAAATGATTTAGGAAGATTTGGGATGAAAAACTCCATATTTGAAAAGATAAGAATAGATTTTTATCGAAATGAACTAGTTTTGAACTAGAATTATAATTCTATTTATTTTTAAATAAATAAATTGGATTTGAAAATAACCAGAATTTCCCATAATCATATTTGAGTGGATTTGAATCGAAATTGTCTTTGGAATATTTCGATGTTGGATTTCGTGATGATACAGATATTGTTATGGGAGTTTGAAAGATATATATATATATCGTTATTTCCAATACGATATTTGTTGGTCGTAGAATTTGATATTGAATATAAGCCGGTATATTTCCTATTCAGAGCCTTATGTTTAATATCAAATGTCATTTGGGTTTGTCGTGAATGGTGTCTTCATTAATACTGTTCTTAAGCCCAGTTGAGAAAAAGATTAAATCTTTTTATTTAGATTTAATGAAGTGTACCAATTAAACAATATTTAATTGGAACTGAATTGAAATTGATTTTTTGTTGGGTTTATCGTGAATAGTGTTTTAAATAACACTTGTTCTTTAACCCGATAATTAATGGAATGTGATTTTGGGTTGTCGTGAACAGTATCTTCAATAATACTATTCTTAGACCTAAAAAGGTGTTAAGAAAATCAGAAACTAACTGGAGGTTAGTTAAGTTGAATGGTTTCCAGGGTATTTATCTGATGTTGGTTTCGACCTTCGGGGTTAATACTTAGGGAATTGCTCACTTACAATTTTACTGTTAGGGACTGATTGAAATGTGATGTGATTTTGGGGTTATTCGTGAACCGTGTTTTAAATGACACTAATTCTTTAACCCAGTTAAAGATTAAAATTAAGTGGAGTTTTAATGAATCTTTAATTAGATTGAAAAGATCGAGAATGGAGTATCACCAGTTTTGCTCCAGGCAATAGTTAAATCTTTAATTAGATTTGAACCTGAAATGGTAATTGAATTTACCGATAACACTGTGGTGTTAGATATGAAGTATTACCAGTTTTACTTCATGGTATGAATAGGTTAGGATTGGGAAATTAAAACAAATGATTACTTCGGTAAGGTTCGTTAATCCCGACTAGTTTGGATAAACCAAAATTTGTTTTGAATTGATTTTCAAAGGATGATTAAAGAATAAATTTAAAGGAAATTATCTTTGATAAAATTAATGGGAATCTCTCCCTAAGAATGTGAAATTTAGAAACTAACTGAAGGTTGGCTAAGTCGAATGGTTTCCTGGGTTTTGATCTGATGTTGGTTTCGGCCTTCGGGGTTAATATTTGGGAAATCGTTCTCTTACTGATTTATGGTTAGTGACTAATGAACTGGAATATGGCACACGTGTGTTTGTGTTGCACTTGTTTATTATATACGTGAGTTGCTCAGAAAGACCGGGTCTATCCCATTCTGAATAACTGAATCGACGATAAGAAATCGAAGATGAAGACGGTGGTCGAAGACCGGAGATCTTCACCTCTTTGGATGGTAACTGATGTCCTGATTGGGAGGCATCCCAAAATATGGATAATGAGTGGTGATCGTCCAAATGTACATGGAGATCGATGGGTTTGCGAGGTATATAGTGCCTCCGGTTTCGTTCAGACCCAGAACGGACTTGCAAATGGACGGTGTGTCTGACATTGGAATTTATTCAGTGTGATCGATAGCCATCAGCCACATGGTGTGAATTGCCTGTGTGGCATGCTAAGACGCAGTGATCAAGGCTCCTGTTGAAAAACAAAGTCTTGTTGTGATGATCAAAGCACCACCTGTGTGGCGTGGCTTTATGTATGACGTGAATTCGCGAGCCTCACACCCCGATATGAACTAGAAACGGGAGAGGACCTCAGGGGGGACATGCGTTTTCTTTCTAGCTAGAAGTGGCGTCAGTGGTTTTACACGCCCTAACGAGTTTGACTTATGTGGTTGTTACTGTTGCGAGGCGCCTCGGTTATATCGGTCGATCCGGGACCGATGGAGTCATTTGTTGTCTCATTTACGCCCCAAAGGGCGGAGAAACGCATTGTTTCGGCATTATAATCCACTCCGTGTGGACCGGCCTTGACGATCCAAGGTACGGTTGCGGCTGTGCCTGAGACTCGGGCTAGACAGTCTCGAATTCGGTAAGGACTATCTTTTGCCTTGGTTCATGACAGAAATCCAACTTCCAATACGTGACGTTTCGATTCTAGTTGTAATCCTATATATGGCGACATAGTGGGATGGGGCGCTTATGCCGTCTATGATTGATATTTATGATTGTATATAAAATCAGAAACTAACTGGAAACGAGCTAAGATGGGTGGTTTCCTGGGTATTAGTCTGATGTTGGTTTCGGCCTTCGGGGTTAATACTTAGGGAATCGTTCTCTTGCTAATTTACAGTTGGAGTATGATTGAGAATCAAAAGATGAAATTTAGCCTACCAAGCATTCTTGGCTATTATAAGGTAAAACCCTATCCTCCGGCTTGCGTTGCATTGTGTGATGGGAACTGGGTCTTATAATAGCTTCATTTTTCTTTATTTAGCATTGCGCTGTTGTTTTATGCACTGGTGTTCTTGGGAGGAAACCCGTTCCGCGTTAGCGGCGTGGTCCCTTGATTTACCTAACTTTAAAATAAAGATTAATAATTATTTTAGTTCTCACACTAGTCCCATGACTGACCTGGAGTTTATTGTTTTAACCTAAACTCCGGATGCCCTTATTTTGACATGGGCAGCTAGTAGTTTTGGTTTTGCAGATTTATATTTACAGGATCCTGGTTTACAGCTGGAACGATATACGGAAAGATTTGTATCCGTATATCTCCTTCAGTTGTATTTTGTATTATTTTCCGCTGCTATGTAATGTATTGTAATCTCTGATATTTATCGAATGTATATTATTTGTTTGTACTCTGTATATTCTTGTATTCTGGTAAATTGTTGTAATATACAATGAAATGTCCTTCCGTCCGCATTCTTCTGTGTGTTGTCCTCTACTCAATCCGGGCTTTCCTCATCGGGGAAGTTCAGGTCATTTCAGCTACGAAGCAAATTCTCAACTCGATTACGATTTAAAAATTCTTTGAGATTTAGAGTTTAAATTTTCAAGACCACCTTTTCCAAAGCTTTTTGATCAATTTTTTAAACCATTTGAATTTCTGTTTTCAAAAACATTTATTTTCCCAAATCCAAGACCATATTAATTTCCAACAAAAACTTGGTTTTGCAACAACATATTCAATGATTTTTTTCCCATTAGAGAATTTTTCAAAAGTTGATTCTAATCGTTGTATTTTGGATTTAAGATCACTATTCTCTTTTGCTAAATCTGAACAATGATCATTAGTGATCTTACTTTCATTATCATGTTGTTTCAAAAACAAATTTTCGTCTTCAAGTAATTTAATTTTGGCTTAGGATTCAAGATTTTCAAATTCAAAATGATTTTTCTTTTCAGATTCAAGTTTTTCAAAATTCTTGAATTTTAGAATTTCACTTTCTAACTCTTTCAAAATTAAATTAGTTTTCAATAAGCTTTCTTTTTCAGAAATTTCATGTTTGAAATTTTTGGTAGTCTTAAAATTTTCAAATTCCTTTTGTAAAGAATTGTTTGTATCTTTTACGTCAATCTCGTTATCTTTTAAAATCATAATTTCCACCTCAAGCTTTTGAATGTTTTTGTTGAGATGAACGAGATCATATTTCAATTTCAAACAATTTTTACCATCGAAATTTTCTAGTTTCATGACATTTGAAAGTTTTGATTCCAAACAATTATTTTTCTGTTCAACTCATGATTTTTAGATTTTAAAGATTTGTTATTACGATGGAGATTATCAATAGTTTTTGTTAAATCAGCACAGATATAAACCAAATCTTCATAAGACAAATTTTCTATCTCATCGTCTGCTGAGTCTCCATCGTCTGATTTACTTGAATTTTCATTTGATTCTCCTTTCAAGCATAGATCTAAATCTGAGTTGACCATTTGGGGTTTTGAGCTGTTGTTGTCAGTTCTTTCATACTTCGTATCGAGAGTATTCCAGATTTCCTGCGCATTTAAACAATGAGAGATAAGGCTATATAAGACATCATCAATATAAGAATATAAAATATGAATAGCATGAGAAATAAACCCAATATCATTCCTATTAACCATATAATACCTATAATAATATACCAACATTTAATATCAAAAGATTTATATTAGGATTCCATTCCTGATTTCCAATTTAAAAAATCTGTACCATTAAAAATAGTTGGGATACGACTAGACTAACTCTCTATAGACTGACAACCAGGGATCACCATGACTCTAGAGTTAATGAATAATCTCTCTCTCATACCATTTGTTGGATTTAATTAACCCTAGAGGGGGGGGGGGGAATAGGTTAAATAGAATAATTTAAGATATTATAAATATCATAGAAAAGATTGCTGTATATAAAATAAATGTAAAAAATAAATAACACATAGATTTTACCCAGCTTCGGCAAACCTTGCCTACTTCTGCATTCCCTAAGGTTTTTACTAGAATTAAAAACAAACTCCCGCATAAAAAAATTTATAAACTTGCGACTCCCTCACTAACTGCTTATACAATCTTGTACACTCGCAAACCCTACTGTTGATCTAATTCTACGCTCAAAACCATGTATTGATTTTAACCCCAAAATCAGATTTTCCCCTAGCCATAAACCCATAGCTAGTAAAACCTAGTTATTACAGAGCTAGAAAACTGCTAGTTAAATCCTATAACTAGATGACCTAGTTTTTACAGAAAAAAACTAGAAAACACAAACGAGGATTTTACAACACAAATTAAAAAAAAAATTAGAAAAGCCCCCCTTATGAACTAATATTGCCGGTCCATTCATTATTGTTTCCAAAGCTTTGTACACAAAGAAATATCGGCCGATCCAATACATTAGGGTTTCTCAGAAATCCCCTAAATCTCGACCGATCATTTGATGATTTGATTCTCTAAGGCTTCGAAATTTCATGGCTTGCTTCACGATAAATTCGGGCTTCTGGCAATCGAAAAGATGTGAGTTTGAATTGATTTCTAAGATTCGCTCTTTCGATTTTTATTTTGTTCGATCAATGATTACCTGTGATGAATAATTGTGATTAAATAACATTATTAAACCCTATAAGCTCTGATTTCACTAAATGGTAGATCTGATTTCTTGCGTGAGTTTGGCTTGAGTTGCCTTGTTTGAATTTGGTCGGCTTTGACGAATTAAATTGGCTTTGAAAAAAACTTGCATGATTCTTGCAATCAGATTTCTGGAAATAATAAAAGGCTTGGCAAATTTAAACTCTTTCAACAACTTTTGTGTCTGCATGATTGTTTATTGCTGAAAATAAACACTTCCTGCAAATTTATTCTTTGTTATAACCATGCTGACTTTTTTTTTGTTTAAAGTTTAGCACTTATTTTGCTTGAAACATTGTATATGTTTGAATGCACTTTAACCTTGTTGGCATTTCTTGAATCACCGTGCACTGTTCCTAAATGAATGTTCTTGAACCTGACTTGTTACACTCTATTGTTGCACCATGTACTCAAGCTAGCATTCTAACATGTTGTTCTTGCACACTTGAATTTTTGGGCTTCACTTGAACATGCTCCTCGTCCATTGTGATCTACCGCCATGCACTTATACATGAGTAGTCTTTGTTGCATGCACTTTTACTACCCATGCTGAGATGAACTGTTCCTTGGTCTTAAGATGTTGATGTGCACTTTCATGTTTGATTTTTGACTTGAATGACCACTGTTGCATGTATTATCTTTATCCAGCTTTGTTGAACCTGAAATGCTTGACATTTGAGCAGTAGCACCATGCTGCATTGTTCATTTATGTTGCATTGTCTTGCCAGTGCCACTTTGTTCATTGTGGCTTTGAGTATTCGAACCACTTTTAGCCTGTGCACTCGAATTTGAAACAGCTCGACTTGTGCATGTATCGTCGTATGCATACATATGTATATATACACACATGTGTATATATGTGTGTGTTTGTATTTGTTGCTTGATTGTTCATGGATACTTGTGGCATGAAAATGTTACCAAGTTTTACCTGACACATCATATTCGATATATTTGTCCTTTTCTTACCATATTGCCCCTGCACGGAAAATATGTGTATATACACACATGTATGTGTATACATGTATAATGCACTTGTAGATTATATATATATATATATATATATGAGTACTATAGACGATTTGTCTACCTTGTGGTATTTATAGTGTATCAATGTGAATATCACAAGCTGTCTAGACACAGATGGATGTCCATATAATCAGATCATGTCATGAAAAATGATGAAAAACACACCAAAATTCTGAGGCAAATAAATGTTAAAAATAAATCTATATTTTCTAGAATATAAAATTATTTCTATTCCAGATTACGTTTTTTTTTCTGTAATAGGTAAGAAGACTGGACTGACAGTAAAGACAGAGACAAAAGACAAAACTGTGTCAGTGTATGTATGAGAAACGGTAATTGAGTTATGTAGTGAGGAACAGTGTATATGAGTGTTTGTACAACTAAGTGAACAGTAGCGAGGAGCAATGTATTAAAATGAAATTGAATGTGAGTGTATTGTATTTTAGTGAATTGTACAAATAGTGGAGTTATAAATTTATACAGTAGAGATGTTGAAATAAAATTTTATATTTAAATAAAATACTGTTTAAATATTTAAATTCTTGTGCAGTAGTATTTTATTTAAATATAAATATTATATTATGACTATGTTGCAGTATAATAGTACAATTGCAAACACATTTATAATAATAAATATATGTTTGTTATCATCAAACGAAAATCGTAGAATTGTTAGATACAACATAATTCATCATTGAAAATAAATTAAAGTCGAGTAAGAAAGAAGAAGAAAAACAGAAAATAAAGTCGAATTACGTTCTCTCACGAGTCCTAATTTAACTAATTCCTCTGATCATTTAACCTAGGCTCTGATACCAAATGTAATACCCCACACTTTTCTGCACCCAAATTTCGACAAAAATCGAAACTCAAACACATCCAAGCATGGGGCAAGTAAATTTGGTACCTACAATCAAATGAGCATGAGCATACTCAGAGTACGATAAGATAACTCATAGTGGAAACAAAATAGGATAAACTAGTATTAACACAAGTAATCATCTTTTTCAAAGTAAGTCACTTTGTCAGTGCCGAGATTGAGAGAGAATGAGAATCGAAGCCAAATTTAAACGTCTGTGAGAACCCGACCTTCTCTAGAAAACCTGGGTGGTTGTTGTTGGATCTCGCTATATGGCGTCTTGCTTATGACAACTATACATGCACATATATATTATTATCGACTAATTTTGTTTTGCAGGAAGATACTCAACGACATATTCAAGAGCTATAATTGAAGATTAAATATGTTTAAAGTCTGTTAGTATTAGTTTTAATTGTTAAAATATTCCTTGTTGAAACACACGCATGCATGTTTTAATATATATATGATTTTATATATAACATGCACAAGGCTTAGGTCTGTTACAGAAAACAGACGTCTGAATTATTTAATTCAGACATTTGTCTACTGAACAAAAGAATAAACTTCCCAAAATATTCAAACGTTCAAGACAAAAAATTCAGACGTCTGAATAACCTCCAAAATGGCCTATTTCCTTGCTATTTGAATTTTATTCAAAAATAACATCTAAATTTTAATTCAGACATCTGAATCTGCTTCGAAATTGTCTACTTTCTTGCTGTTTTGTTTTTAAATCAAAACAGACATCTGAAATTTTCAATCAGACATCTGAATAGGAACAAATGCAACTTTAAATGAAGAGTCACAACTTTCTAATCCAAATCTTTTTTATCGAATCTCTTCGTGATAAGTTATATTCTTTTGTATATTATAAATATAGACTTGATTAAGTGATCAAACCACCGAATCTTACTACAATTCTTTCTATCTTTTCTAAAAGATCTCCAAGCACTTCATCTTCATACTCTAAAGAATTTAATCTTTTAAACCTTCTATATTCCTTCAAAAATTACACTACTATCATCAAGGAAAGGTTATTGGAAGGGTGTACTTCAACTTGACATATCTGTGTTAACAAGAACACAAACAAGTCATCAATTATTTTGTATTATGGAAGTCCTCTTCAGCAGTTGAGGCAAGAAATCCCGTTCGGCTGTTCGGGTAGTTATAAACCTATTCCTTAGGGTGAAGTGAGGGTTGTTGTGTTAGTGAAATTCCAGAAGTGAGTCTGGGACTAGACGTAGGACAGTGGTCCGAACTAGTATAAAATTGACCATGTAATTTTACTTACAACTACTACTTTACCATTCTATATTTATTCTCCATACTACACGATCATACTGCTGCTTAGCCTCTTTTCAATTGGTATCAGAGCCAGGGATTCTAGAGATCGTAACAACATCCTAAAATATATGGAAATAAAGAAATCTAGTCAAGGAATTAGAAAGAAGAAGAGCAACAAAGCAGAATCAAAAGAACAATGTCTCGCGGCTAAAGTCAGATCACAATCGGTATGTGTGGATTCATTATATAAAATCTTTTGTTAGACCATGACAAATGTTAAAAGATTTTAAAAAGTTTGGGTAAACTTAATTCAATTATTTTAGCCAAAATCTAAAGATTGTGAGCAAGAAAATTCCAAATTAAAAGAGGAAAATAATTTTTTAGTAAAACAAGCCAATTGTTTCGAAAATACTTTAGAAGAGCTTGTTTTTCAAAAAGATTTCCTTCAAAAAGAAAATGAGCGACTAGAAGATAAAAACAAGGTTCTTTTAAAGGAAATTGATCTTTTACAAAATAAAAATCTGAAAGCACCCGTAACTTCCCCGTAAAGGAAAGAGCGGATACTTCGAGAACAAGACGGATCAGAACACAAACAGGAGGACATTTCATTGTATATTACAATAATTCCATCAGAATACAAGAATATACAGAGTATGAATAAATATTACATAGAAAATATCAGAGAATTAAACTACATTTAAATACATTACATAGCAGCGGAAAATAATACAAAATACAACTAGAAGTAATACATAGATACAGAGCTTTCCAAATATCGCTTCAGCTGTAAATCAGGGTTCTGTGAATATAAATCTGCAAAACAAAACTACTAGCTGCCTGTGTCAAAATAAGGGCACCCAGAGTTTAGGTTAAAACAATAAACTATAGGTCAGTCATGTGACTGGTGTGAGAACAAAAACAGTTATTAATCTTTACTTTAAAGTTAGGTAAATCAAGAGACCACGCCGTATAACACAGAACGGGTTTCCTCCCAAGAATACCAGCGCATAAAAAAACAGCGCGATGCTAAATAAAGAACAATGAAGCTATTATAAGACCCAGGTCCCATCACACAATGCAACGCAAGCCGGAGGATAGGGTTTTCACCTTATAATAGCCAAAGAATGCTCGATATGCTAAAAACAAATCATTTGATACTATTATAAGTGCATAGTGTATAAAATAATTTCAATCATAAGTATCAATCATAGATGGCATAATTGCCCCACACCACTATGTCGCCATACTAGGCTCTACAATCAAAACCGCAAAGTCACATATTGGAAGTTGAATTTCCATCTGTGAACCGAGGCAAAAGATAGTCCTCTACCGATTCAAGACGCTCTAGCCCGTGGCTTAGGACCCAGACTCAGGTGGGGCCCTTGGATCGTCAGGGTCGGTCCACCGATGTGGATTAAAATTCCTGAACACTACGTTTCCCCGCCATTTGGGGCGTCAATGAGCCAAATGACAACATCGGCTCCACACAGTAACTGATATATCTGAGGCGCCTCGCAACAGCAACAACCACACAGGTGAAAATAATATAAATGTCAGGGCCGGTAGGTCACTGACACCACCCTAGCTAGAAGGAAATGCATGCCCTCTCCCGTTTCTGGTTCACAACCGGGGTGTGAGGCTCACGAATCAACGCTACACAAAGCTATGCCACACAGGCTGTGCTTTGTCATCAACCACAAGACTCTGCTTTCAACAGAAGCCTTGATCAATTGCCACTTAGGCGTGCCACACAGGCAATTCACTCCATGCGATTGATATCCATCAATATATAACCCCTGAGCTCATACGTCTCAGAGAAGGGCGTTAAGCAAGAGAATAAATTCTCCGCTGCCAAATAGATATATATATATATTTAATAGAAATCAATCACATAGAATAAAATCCAATGTCAGACACATAGTCCATTTACAAGTTCGTTCTGGGTCTGAATGAAACTGGAGGCACCTTGTACCTCGCATATCCATCGATCTCAAAGTACGTCTGGACGATCACCAACTGATTCCCTCCTTTTGGGTGTATAGCCCAATCAAGATCATCAGTAATCACCCAAACGATGTGAAGACCTCTGGTCTTTGACCACCGTCTTCATCCTCGACACCACGTCGAATCAGTTATTTAGAATGGGATAAACCCGGTCTTTCTGAATAACTCGCGTATATAATAAAAAAGTGTTACACAAACACAATATACACCTCATTCCAATTCAGAATATTCTTTTATTCAAACATTCTTATACTTTGGGAAAGGTTCCCATTAATTTTATCAAAGATAAATTCCTTAAATTTATTCTTTAATCTTCCTTTGAATATCAATTCAAATTAGTCGGGATTAGCGAGCCACACCGAAGTAATCATTTATTTTATTTCCCAATCCCAACCTATTCATCCCATGAAGTAAAACTGGTCATACTTCATATCTAACACCACGGTGTTATCGGTAAATTCAATTACCATTTCACGTTCAAATCTAATTAAATATTTAACTATCGCCTGGAGCAGAACTGGTGATACCCCATTCTCGATCACTTGAATCTAATTAAAGATTCATTAAAACTCCACTTAGTTTTAATCTTCCCAAAAATCAATATCCTGTCTTTAACTGGGTTAAAGAACCAATGTCATTTAAAACACGGTTCACTATAAACCCAAAATCACATTCCATTCCAATTCAATTATTGAAACTTCTGGTTACTTTTAAAACCCCTTTCAAATCCAATTTATTTATTTAAAAGTAAATAAATTATTATTCTAGTCCAAAACTAGTTCATTTCGATAAAAAACTATTTTTATCTTTTCAAATTTGGAATTTTTCATCTCAATTCTTCACAAATCATTTCTTGTGATTTTACACAAATTATTACTATTTTTAATAATTTTATCTAGGCCCATACAGTCGAATTCCATCAACGACCATCGAACTGCACTTACAGGACCTTTTCCAAATTTGATTTGGACATAATTCCAAATCGAACCGTTAGACATCTAATCTCTAATATGCGTTAGAAAGCTCTTTCCGATATGAACCTAACGGTTCCAGTTTTAGGAGGATCCGACGGTCGGATCTCCCGTAATATCTGTTCGAAGTCAATGGTCAAAATTCGTGAACTGCCGCGGCGCGGCGCGTTCTATTCAGGCCATTATATATATATATATATATATATATATATATTTCATCGATTTCCTTTTTAAAACATATTTTATAAATCATTTTTAATTCGTTTTCGAAACGATTTCAACTTCATATTCAATTTCGAATCAAAATTGAATATTCCACATCATCGATATACAAATGATAATATTTTCAAGGCGATATATTTTGAAAGCACTTTCTTTTCTATATTCATTATAAAAATGAATAAAATTGATATAAATATCGTTCACATCAAAATGGAATCAATTTAATCAACACGGCTTTTATTCAACACATGAATGTTTATTCTATTCAACACATGAATATTTATTCTATTCAACACATGAATTTTTATTTCTATTCAATACATGAATATATTTTCTATTCAACACATGAATTTATTTTCTATTCAACACATGAATTTTTAATTCTATTCAACACATGAATTTATTTCTATTCAACACATGAATTTATTTTCTATTCAACATGAATTTATTTTCTATTCAACACATGAATATTTATTCTACTCAACACATGAATTTATTTTCTATTCAACACATGAATTTATTTTTAAAATATTCCTTATTTTCCAAATCGGAATGAGGCCCAATCAATTACCATATAAGGTTAATTATATGGATTTTCTACAACACATGTATATAATAGCAACGATAAATCATCAACCATCATCCAGAGTGCACCACACAACTCCATAAGCATTAAATATAATAATAAACGCTTACAGAGTCTGTCAACCCATCGATTGACATACAACTAAACAATTGGGATTAATGTACGTCAATTATCATCCCAATACGCGTGTGGGGTTTCACATCAACAAACACAGATTTTTATTTGTGCAGTTGGGCCATGTGTAAAATTTATCGTCCTAATTAATATCAGTCAAATCGGTGTACATAAACAAATCGTTCGATTTGTAAATGAATATTTATTTTATTTCAACACATGAATATATATTTTATTTCAACACATGAATATATATTTTACTTCAGCACATGAATATATATTTTACTTCAGCACATGAATATATATTTTACTTCAACACATGAATGTATATTTTACTTCAACACATGAATATATATTTTACTTCATAACACAAACAATCACAGAAGCATACAAATCATCCATGGTCTGTGGACGACGGGTGTCGGGTGCTACTAAGCACCGTCTGCATCCTAGTATATATTTCAACTAGAAATTAAAATAAAAGTGAGGAGTTCTCACCGAGAGCTAAACCAAACGCCGCGACTCTTCATATGTAGAAATCTTCGTCGTTCTCGCCTTTTGTCAATTTCATTGTCTGTAGCCACTACATATATAAAAATCATATTTTTATATTGTTGTTATGTATATAAAAATCATATTTTTGTTATCTCTACTATATAAAAATCATATTTTTAATATGCTACAAGTATAAAAATCATATTTTTAATAGCTAAAACATATATGAAAAATCGAGTTTTTTTCTAAGCTAATTCACATACGAAAAATCGGTTTTTTTCTAAGCTAAATCACATATGTGAAAAATCAGATTTTCTACATACAAATTAATAAATAGAACTTACTTTGTCATCGGAGGAAAAAGAGGGGGTTTCCTACGCTGCGTTGGAGGTGGAAGGGGTGCTGAGGGGCGCGGGTCAGCGAACGGGGGTGGTGTATGCTCGTAGGGTGGAGAAGGCGGAGGGGGTCGAGGTGAAGGAGGCGCGGAATGGGAGGGTGCGATGCTCCGGTGTCGATCTAGGTTGAAGGGGTGCGGTTCCACGATTACTTCACGCGAGCAGGGGGAGTGGAGGAGAGAGGGGGTCGCAGGTCGGCGAGGTGGTGTGCGCGCCAGGCGATGCCGGAGGTGGGCCCCCGGTGCAATGGTCTCCAGGAGAGGCGGCTCCGTTAGCCAGGTTTTTTTATTTCCTTTTATCTGATCGGAGATAGGAGAAAGTAAAGGGGGGTACTTTATAATTAATTATTTAATTAATTTAATATCTCTAAGAGTTGACTTTTTATCCAAACCCCAAATCGAACCCAACGACTGTCGCCCCTAACTAATTACCCCCATTCCGAACACAATGGGATAGGTGTTGCAAGCTAATTCGACAGTTTTGATCTGTTTCCATTCAAATTAAAATATAAATCTTTATATATCCAATTTAAACGCTCGTTTCAATTTACTGGGGCCACATACAGTCTCTAAAAATCTAGGAAAATTATCTCTATCTTCGTATCGACGATACGGTCCTAACAAAACTAATTTCATCAAATTCTGAGACGGTTTGAAAAAAGGCCATTTTCTGGTCGATCGATATTGACTGAAACTGTTAAAACACATTTAACTTCGCCACGCTCACATATTAACCCCAAAAATTATGGATTTTGGAATCTAGCAATAACTTGACATCATGGATCAACAAAAGTGATTTCATCGAAAACCGAGGTCATTTGCAAAATTTCTATTTTTAAGGGCCTGAATTCCGTAGCGACTATTCTGAATTTTCAACTGGACATAACTTTTTATCCCCGCTATGAAATTTTAAATTTTCGCATTCGTTGGAAAGATATTCTCAAATAGATTCTAATATTTTTGGTTTCGCTAAAATCCGGTTTATTTTGATTCCTGTACATTCATTTGAACTTTGAAATCGAATTTTCGAACTACCGCGCCATTTTCAATTCCTTTTATAATTAAAATAAAAATATTTATATTCTAACGACGATTCAAATAAATATATACGTTCTATTTCTATTCAAAATAATTCTCTCGTCGTTATCATATAAAATAATTCATTTTAAATATTCAAAATTCATCAAAATTGCCAAAATAAAATTTTTAAATTGGCTCAGATTCTCGGGTTATTATAATCTCCCCCACTTAAAGCTTTTCGTCCCTGTAAAGGAACGAAGTTGAAAGTTGTTTAACAAATCAACTCAACTTTCATTATTTTCTTTACGGCTTAAGTTCTTCAACTTTTCAGTTTCTAAGAACTTTTCTAATTTTTCAAAAAATTGGCTAACACCCTAAATTTTTGAAAAATTGCCATAACCTCCTATGCACCGGGGACTTCGGGATATTTTAAATAGCCTCCCATGGCCCTCACCAATCCAAAAAGAAAAAGAAACAGTCAAGCGACTGCCAATCGGCTCATAAAATCATCAAAAACCCAAGAAATATAATAAAGATGTACCTATTTGTCGGGCAAACAATTTTATTCTTCTGCTCTAGCCTCCTTGCTATGACCCGTTCAATGTAAGTACATGTATATGCATGCAAATGCGACTAATTTTCAATACAATTCACTTTCTGGTTCAATTTGGCTAAAGGTTCAACATTTAATTAATTAAACAACACAACCATCAATCAATTAGTTGATTATCATTTCAAATTCATAACTTTAATACATATCCAAAAAATCAGATTTTTGATGCCAAATCAAAACAATAAGCCCTATCTAATTTTTGTTCTCACGCCACTCAATTGGAAACATATAGAAATCCCACTTTCGTCACTCGAACATAAATGCTGATGACGCCACGACATCATCAGAATCATCTCCGGGCGACTAGAGTGTGATTCTATATCTACCCAGTATATTCAAACTTCAAATACACGCGGATCAGACGTATACGCAAAATCTTTATATACTGGACTGTCCAAATCAATACAAATAAATAATCAAATACGAATAATTGATTTAAATTTTCAAAACAAAAATCGTTTTCATTTTAAAAATATACTCTTCACACTCGTTCTAGGATACTACTGATCCTATCCCTAACAAGTCATTCTCATTGGATATTACTAATCCAATCTCTGATGAATTCTTTCGTTTGGTTATAACATGTCTTGTTCTCCGAGCTCTGTAAACCAAAGCTCCGATACCAACTGAAAGCACCAGTAACTTCCCCGTGAAGGAAAGAGCGGATACTTCGAGAACAAGACGAATCAGATCACAAACAGGAGAACATTTCATTGTATATTACAACAATTCCATCAGAATACAAGAATATACAGAGTATGAATAAATATTACACAGAAAATATCAGAGATTTAAATACATTACATAGCAGCGGAAAATAATACAAAACACAACTAGAAGTAATACACGGATACAGAGCTTTCCGAATATCGCTTCAGCTGTAAATCAGGGTCCTGTGAATATAAATCTGCAAAACCAAAACTACTAGCTTCCCGCGTCAAAATAAGGGCACCCAGAGTTTAGGTTAAAACAATAAACTCCAGGTCAGTCATGTGATTGGTGTGAGAACTAAAACAATTATTAATCTTTACTTTAAAATTAGGTAAATCAAGGGACCACGCCGTATAACACGGAACGGGTTTCCTCCCAAGAATACTGAAACGACCCGAACTTCCCCGGTCTCCGAAGAGAAGAGAAAGAACGAATTGTATTGAGAACACGACAAAATAGAACGCAGACGGAAGAACATTTCATTGTATATTACAACAATACCATCAGAATACAGGAATATACAGAGTATGAATGAATATTACACAGAAATATCAGAGATTTAAATTACATTTAAATACATAGCAGTGGAAAATAATACAATACACAACTAGAAGAAATACACGGATACAAAGCTTTCCGGATATCATTCTAGCTGTAAACCAGGATCCTTTGAATATAAATCTGCAAAACCAAAACTACTAGCTGCCCATGTCGAAAATAAGGGCACCCAGAGTTTAGGTTAAAACAATAAACTCCAGGTCAGTCATGGGACTGGTGTGAGAACTAAAACAGTTATTAATCTTTATTTCAAAGTTAGGTAAATCAAGGGACCACGCCGTATAACACAGAACGGGTTTCCTCCCAAGAACACCTGTGCATAAAACAACAGCACAATGCTAAATAAAGAAAAATGAAGCTATTATAAGACCCAGGTCCTATCACACAATGCAACGCAAGCCGAGGGATAGGGTTTTTACCTTATAATAGCCAAGAATGCTTGATACGTTTAAAACAAATCATTTGATACTATTATAAGTGCATAGTGTGTAAAACAACTTCAAATCATAAGTATCAATCATAGACGGCATAAGCGCCCCATCCCACTATGTCGCCATATATAGGATTACAACTAAAATCGAAACGTCACGTATTGGAAGTTGGATTTCCATCTGTGAACCGAGGCCAGGGATCGTCCTCTACCGATTCGAGACTCTCTAGCCCGAGCCTCAGGCAAGCGCGCAGGCAAGCCTTGGAGCGACAGGACCGGTCCACCGGTGTGGATTATTATGCCTGAACAATACGTCTTCCCGCCCTATGGGGCGTAAATGAGCCAACGAATGACTCCATCGGACCAGGATCGTCCGATCTAATCGAGGCGCCTCGCAACAACAACAACCACATAAGTCAAACTCGTCAGGGCATGTAAAACCACTGACGCCACTTCTAACTAGAAAGAAACGCATGTCCTCCCTGAGGTCCTCTCCCGTTTTTGGTTCACCACCGAGTGTGAGACTCGCGAAGTAAACGTTACACAAAGCTACGCCACATAGGCCGTGCTTTGATCATCAACCACAAGACTCTGCTTTTCAACAGAAGTCTTGCTCATTTGCATCTTAGCATGCCACACAGGCAAACCACTCCATGCAACCGATATCAATCACATAGAATGAAATCCAATGTCAGACACACAGTCCATTTACAAGTCCGTTTTGGGTTTGAACGAAACCTGGTGGCACCTAGTACCCCGCATATCCATCGATCTCCAAATACGTCTGGACGATCACCAACTGTTTCCATCTTCTTAGGTGTACATCCCAATCAAGATCATCAGTAATCACCCAAACGACGTGAAGTCCTCCGGTCTTCGACCACCGTCTTCATCTTCGACTTATCGTCGTATCAGTTATTCAGAATGGGATAAACCCGGTCTTTCCGAATAACTCGCGTATATTTTAAATAAGTATTACACAAACACAACATACGCCTCATTCCCATTCATCAGTCACTAACCGTAAATTAATCAAGAGAGTAATTCCCCAAATATTAACCCCGAAGGCCGAAACCAACATCCGATCAATATCCAGAAAACCATTCTGCTTAGCTAACCGACAGTTAGTTTCTAAATTTCACATTCATAGGGAAAGATTCCCATTAATTTTATCAAAGATAAATTCCTTGAATTTATTCTTTAATCTTCTTTTGAATTTCGATTCAACTAGTCGGGATTAACGAACCTTACCGAAGTAATCATTTGTTTTAATTTCTCAATCCCAACCTATTCATCCCATGAAGTAAAACTGGTAATACTTCATATCTAACACCACGGTGTTATCGGTAAATTCAATTACCATTTCACGTTCAAATCTAATTAAAGATTTAACTATCGCCTGGAGCAAAACTGGTGATACTCCATTATCGATCATTTCAATCTAATTAAAGATTCATTAAAACTCCACTTAGTTTTAATCTTTGACTGGGTTAAAGAATCAGTGTCATTTAAAACACGGTTCACGATAAACTCAAAATCACATCACATTTCAATCAGTTCCGAACTGCAAAGTAGCAAGTGAGCAATTCCCTAAGTATTAACCCCGAAGGCCGAAACCAACATCAGATCAATACCTCTGAAACCATACAACTTAACCAATCTCCAGTTAGTTTCTGATTTTCTTAACTCCTTTGGGTCTAAGAACAGTATTATTGAAGATACCGTTCACGACAACCCAAAATCACATTTCATTGATTAACGGGTTAAAGAACAAGTGTTATTTAAAACACTGTTCACGACAAACCCAAAAATCAATACCAATTCAATCCCAATTAAATATTATTTAATTGGCACACTTCATTAAATCTAAATAAAAAGATTCAATCTTTTTCTCAATTGGGCTTAAGAACAGTGTTAATGAAGACACCATTCACGATAAACCCAAATCACATTTGATATTCAATACAAGGCTCTGAATAGAAAATATACCGACTTATATTCAGTATCAAATTCTACGACCAACAAATATCAAATTGGAAATACGATATAAATATATCTTTCAAATTTCCATAATAATATCTGTGTAATCACGAAATCCAACATCGAAATAATCCAAAGATAATTTCGATTCAAATCCATTCCAATTCAATTATTGGAAATTCTGGTTACTTTTAAAACCCTTTTCAAATCCAATTTATTTATTTAAAAATAAATAGAATTTTTATTCTAGTTCAAAACTAGTTCGTTTCGATTAAAATCTATTTTTATCTTTTCAAATATGGAGTTTTTCATCCCAATTCTTCACAAATAATTTCTTATGATTTCACACAAATTATTGATATTTTTAATAATTTTATCAAGGCCCGTACAGTTGATTTCCATCAATGGCCATCGAACAGCACTTACAGCGACCTTTTTCGAATTTGATTTGGACATAATTCCAAATCCAACCGTTAGATTTCAAATTTCTCATATTCATTAGAAAGCTCTTTTCGATACGAACCCAACGGTTCCGGTTTTAGGAGAATCCGACGGTCGGATCTCCCGTAATATCCGTTCGAAGTCAATGGTCGAAATTCGCGAACTGCCGCGGCGCGGCGCGTTCTATTCAGGCCATTATATTATATTATATATATATAATATATACTTCGTCGATTTCCTTTTAAAAACGTATTATCATAACTCGTTTTAAATTCGTTTTCAAAACGATTTCAACTTCATTTCTAATTCAAATCAAAATTGAATTTTTCCTTATAAATTCGTTTAAATCCATTTCAAATTGATTTCAATTCAAATTGATTTCTAATTCAATTTCAGTTCGTTTTCAATTCAATTCAATTCGAATTCATTTATATTCAATTTCAATTCAAATTCATTTATATTCAATTTCAATTCGAATTCATTTATATTCAATTTCAATTCGAGTTCATTTTCAATTCAGTTTAATTCGAATTTCAATTCTTTTCGAAATATCAGATTTTGAAATCACTTTCGATATTCATTATAAAATGAATAAAATCGATATAAATATCGTTCACGTCAAAATGGCGTCAATCTAATCAACACGGCTTCATATTTTTCTATTTTCAATTATTCTATTTCAAATATTTCTATTTCAAATATTCTTTTTCAAATATTTCTATTTCAAATATTTCTATTTCAAATATTTCTATTTCAAATATTTCTTTTTCAAATATGAAATGAGGCCAAATCAATTACCATATAATGTTAATTATATGGATTTTCTACAACACATGTATACAATAACAACGATGAATAATCAACCATCATCCAAAGTGCATTCTACACTGTATAAGCATCAAATATAAATATTCAACGCTTATAATAGTTTGTCAATCAATCGATCGACATACAACTAAACAATCGGGATTAGTGTACGCCAAATATCATCCTAGTACCCGTGTGGGGTTTCAAACAATCAAACACAGATTTTATTTGTGCAGTTGGGCGATGTGTAAAATTTATTGTCCCAATCAATATCAGTCAAATGTGTGTATATAAACAAATCGTCCGATTTGTTTATTTTTATTTCCTTTCATATACACGTTAAAAATTCTAGTTTTAACTATAAAATATTTTTAACTATATAAATATTTTATTTTATTTCACATCACATCACACAATCAACTACACATCAAAATCAAACAAACAAGCATACAAGCCGTCCATGGTCTGTGGACGACGGGTGTCGGGTGCTACTAAACACCGTCTGCATCCTAGATTATATTTCAACTAGAAAAATAAATAAAAGGTGAGGAGTTTTCACAGAATAGCTAATCCAACGCCACGACTCTTCTTAGGTAGAAATCTTCGCCGTTCTTGCCTCTTGTCACTTTCTTTCCCGTATTCTCTACATATGTAAAAATCGAATTTTTACTTTGCTATTCAATATATAAAAATCGAATTTTTACTTTGTTATTCCATATATAAAAATCGAATTTTTACTTCGCTATTCAATATATAAAAATCTAATTTTTTCTTCGCTATTCAATATATAAAAATCGAATTTTTACTTCGCTATTCAATATATAAAAATCACCTCTTTCTTTAATAAAAATCATTTCTTCCTTTCTTTCGATAAAAATCATAGCTTTATGCTATTAAAAATCCGATCTTTAACTTTAAAAATCAAATCTTTTATATTAAAAAAAAATCGAAGCTTTCATATATTAAAAATCCCGTCTTTCCTTTGTTAAAGTTTTCGCCTTTTCCTATATAAAATTCCTAGCTTTTTAAATATAAAATTCCTATTTATATGATTTAAAATCAGAATTCTTTTTATAAAATAAAATAGCATAAATCCAGATAGGAAAAAGGGGCTTACATCGTTCGGAAAAGGAGGGGGTTTGCTCGCCGTGGTGTGTGGCTCTTCGGATCTGACGGAGGGCGCCTGGCGTCGGTGGGGGAAGGCGGCGCAGGAGGCGGGGTCGGCGATCCAAGGGGGTGGCGGCGTCTGCTGTGCTTCGCGGTGGAGCTTTCGAGGGTTTGGGGGGGCTTTAACGCGAGGAGAGGGAAGAGGGGTAAGGGGATGATCGGAGGGGGGAGCGTGGTGGCGGCGCTGGTAGGGCGCAGTGGCGGGGCGACTGTCAGAGGGCGACGGGGTTAGGGCGGTCAACGGTTTTGGTTTTTTTTCTTTTCTGAAATCGATTTGGGTTTATAGAAGGGGGGCCAAGAGAGAGAGTATATATATTATATAATAATATTATTTTTAATTCCCTAAAGTGGACTTTTCATACGGCCTCGAAATCAAACATGCCAACTGTTGTCCCTAGCGTTTTACTCCCATTCCGAACACAATGGGATATGTATCGTAGGCCAATTCGAACGTTACGATCTGTTTCCTTCAAAATCAACATATAACTCTATATATTGAATTTGAACGCGCAATTCAATTTACCGGGGCCACATACTAACTCGAAAAATTCCCAAAAAATATTTTCTAGCTTCGTATTGACGATACGGTCCTAACAAAACTACTTTCATCGAATTTCGAGACCTTTTGGAAAAATGGCCATTTTCCAGTCGATTAAAATCAACAAAAACTGGTCAAACGCGTTTTCCTTTGCCACGCTCACATATTGATTCGAAAAATTATGAAATTTGGAACCTAGCTATAACTTGACATCACGGATCCAGCAAAAGTGGTTTCGTCGAAATCCGAGGTCGTTTGCAGAATTTCCATTTTTAAGGGCCAGAATTCCATAGCGACTATTTTGAAAATTCATTTGGACATAACTTTTGATTCCCGCTATGAAATTTCAATTTTTCGGATTCGTTGGAAAGATATCATCAATTAGATCCTATTATTTTTGGTTTCGCTAAAATCCGGTTTATTTTGAATCATGTACATCCATTTGAAGTTTGAAATCGAATTATCGAACTATTGCGCCATTTTCAATTCCTTTTATAATTTATAATAAATATTTATATTCTAACGACGACGAATATAAATATATACGTTCAAATTCCATTCAAACTAAATTTTTCGTCATTATTATTTAAAATAATTCATTTTAAATAATCAAAATTCATTAAAATTGCCAAAATAAAAATTTTAAACTGGCTCAGATTTCCGGGTTATTACAAATACCAGTGCATAAAACAACAGCGCGATGCTAAATAAAGAACAATGAAGCTATTATAAGACCCAGGTCCCATCACACAATGCAACGCAAGCCGGAGTATAGGGTTTTTACCTTATAATAGCCAAAGAATGCTTGATACGCTAAAAACAAATCATTTGATACTATTATAAGTGCATAGTGTATAAAACAATTTCAATCATAAGTATCAATCATAGACGGCATAAGTGCCCCATACCACTATGTCGCCATACTAGGCTCTACAATCAAAATCGCAAAGTCACGTATTGGAAGTTGGATTTCCCTCTGTGAACCGAGGCAAAGATAGTCCTCTACCGATTCGAGACGCTCTAGCCCGTGTCTCAGGACCCAGACTCAGGTGGGCCCTTGGATCATCAGGGTCGGTCCACCGATGTGGATTAAAATTCCTGAACACGGCGTTTCCCCGCCCTTTGGGGCGTCTATGAGCCAAATGACTCCATCGGCTCCACACAGTCACTGATATATCCGAGGCGCCTCGCAACAGCAACAACCACATAGGTGAAAATAATATAAATGTCAGGACTGGTAGGTCACTGACACCACCCTAGTTAGAAGGAAACGCATGCCCTCCCTGATGTCCTCTCCCATTTCTGGTTCACAACCAGGGTGTGAGGCTCACGAAGCAACGCTACACAAAGCTATGCCATACAGGTCATGCTTTGATCATCAACCACAAGACTCTGCTTTTCAACAGAAGCCTTGATCAGTTGCCACTTATGCATGCCACACATGCAATTCACTCCATTCGAATGATATCCATCAATATATAACCCCTGAGCTTGTACGTCTCAGAGAAGGGCGTTAAGCAAGAGAATAAATTCTCCGCCGCCAAGCAGATATATATTTAATACAAATCAATCACACAGAATAAAACCAATGTCAGACACATAGTCCATTTACAAGTTCGTTCTGGGTCTGAACGAAACCGGAGGCACCTTGTACCTTGCATATCTATCGATCCCCAAGTACGTTTGGACGATCACCAACTGGTTCCATCCTTTTGGGTATACAGGCCAATCAAGATCATCAGTAATCGCCCAAACGATGTGAAGACATCCAGTCTTCGACCACCGTCTTCATCCTCGACACCACATCGAATTAGTTATTCAGAATGGGATAAACCCGGTCTTTCTGAATAACTCGCGTGTAAAATAAACAACTGTTACATAAACACAATATACACCTCATTCCAATTCAGAATATTCTTTTATTCAATTATTCTTATACTTTGGGAAAGGTTCCCATCAATTTTATCAAAGATAAATTCCTTAAATTTATTCTTTAATCTTCCTTTGAATATCAATTCAAATTAGTCGGGATTAGCGAGCCACACCAAAGTAATCATTTATTTTATTTCCCAATCCCAACCTATTCATCCCATGAAGTAAAACTGGTCATACTTCATATCTAACACCACAGTGTTATCGGTAAATTCAATTACCATTTCACGTTCAAATCTAATTAAAGATTTAACTATCGCCTGGAGCAGAACTATTGATACCCCATTCTCGATCACTTCAATCTAATTAAAGATTCATTAAAACTCCACTTAGTTTTAATCTTCCCAAAAATCAATATCCTGTCTTTAACTGGGTTAAAGAACCAATGTCATTTAAAACATGGTTCGCTATAAACCCAAAATCACATTCCATTCCAATTCAATTATTGAAACTTCTATTTACTTTTAAAACCCTTTAAAATCCAATTTATTTATTTAAAAATAAATAAATTATTATTCTAGTTTAAAACTAGTTCATTTCGATAAAAATCTATTTTTATCTTTTCAAATTTGGAATTTTTCATCTCAATTCTTCACAAATCATTTCTTATGATTTTACACAAATTATTACTATTTTTAATAATTTTATCAAGGCCCGTACAATTGAATTCCATCGACGGCCATCGAACTGCACTTACAACGACCTTTTCCAAATTTGACTTGGACATAATTCCAAATCCAATCGTTAGATTTCAAATCTCTAATATTAGTTAGAAACACTTTTCGATTCGAACCTAACGGTTCTGCTTTTAGGAGAATCCGACGGTCGGATCTCCCGTAATATCCGTTCGAAGTCAATGGTCGAAATTCGCGAGCTGCCGCAGGGCGGCGTGTTCTATTCAGGCCATTATATATATTATATATATTTCGTCGATTTCCTTTATAAAACGTATTTTATAAATAGTTTTAAATTCGTTTTCGACACGATTTCAACTTCATATTCAATTACGAGTCAAAATTGAATATTCCACATCATCGATATACAAATGATAATATTTTCAAAACGTTATATTTTGAAAGCATTTTCTTTTCTATATTCATTAGAAAAATAATTAAAATCGATATAAATATTGTTCACGTCAAAATGGCGTCAATCTAATCAACACGGCTTTTATTCAACACATGAATGTTTATTCTATTCAACACATGAATATTTATTCTATTCAACACATGAATTTTTATTTCTATTCAACACATGAATTTATTTCTATTCAACACTTGAATATATTTTCTATTCAACACATGAATTTATTTTCAATTCAACACATGAATTTTTATTTTTATTCAAAACATGAATTTATTTCTATTCAACACATGAATTTATTTTCTATTCAACACATGAATTTATTTTCTATTCAACACATGAATATTTATTCTATTCAACACATGAATTTATTCTATTCAACACATGAATTTATTTTTAAAATATTCCTTATTTTCCAAATTGGAATGAGGCCCAATCAATTACATATAAGGTTAATTATATGGATTTTCTACAATATATGTATATAATAGCAACGATAAATCATCAACCATCATCCAGAGTGCACCACACAACTGTATAAGCATTAAATATAAATAATTAACACTTACACAGTCTATCAACCCAACGATTGACATACAACTAAACAATCGTGATTAGTGTACGTCAAATATCATCCCAATACTCATGTAGGGTTTCACATCAACAAACATAGATTTTTGTTTGTGCAGTTGGGCGATGTGTAAAATTTATCGTCCCAATTAATATCAATCAAATCGGAGTACATAAACAAATCATTCGATTTGTAAATGAATATTTATTTTATTTCAACACACGAATATATATTTTATTTCAACACATGAATGTATATTTTACTTCAACCCATGAATATATATTTCACTTCAACACATGAATATATATTTATTTGTGCAGTTGGGCGATGTGTAAAATTTATCGTCCCAATTAGTATCAATCAAATCGGAGTACATAAACAAATCGTTTGATTTGTAAATGAATATTTATTTTATTTCAACACATGAATATATATTTTATTTTAACCCATGAATATATATTTCACTTCAACACATCAATATATATTTCACTTCAACACATGAATATATATTTTACTTCAACACATGAATATATATTTTACTTCAACACTTGAATATATATTTTACATCAACACATGAATATATATTTTATTTCAACACATGAATATATATTTTACTTCACAACACAAATAATCACATAAGCATACAAATCGCCCATGGTCTGTGGACGACTGGTGTCGGATGCTACTAAGCACCATTTGCATCCTAGTATATATTTCAACTAGAAATTAAAATAAAAGTGAGTTCTCACCAAGAGCTAAACCAAACGCCGCGACTCTTCATATGTAGAAATCTTCGTCGTGCTCGCCTTTTGTCAATTTCATTGTCCGTAGCCACTACACATAAAAATTATATTTTTATGTTGTTGCTATGTATATAAAAATCATATTTTTGTTATCTCTACTATATAAAAATCATATTTTTAATATGCTACAAGTATAAAAATCATATTTTTAATAGCCAAAACATATATGAAAAATCGGGTTTTCTTCTAAGCTAAATCACATACGAAAAATCGGTTTTTTTCTAAGCTAAATCACATATGTGATAAATCAGATTTTCTATACACAAATTAATAAATAAAACTTACTCTGTTATCGGAGGAAAAAGAGGGGGTTTTCTACGCTGCGTTGGAGGTGGAAGGGGTGCTGAGGGGGTGCGGGTCAGCGAACGGGGGTGGTGTATGCTCGCAGGGCGGAGCAGGCGGAGGGGGTCGAGGTGAAGGAGGCGCAGAATGGGAGGATGCGATGCTCCGGTGTCGATCTAGGTTGAGGGGGGGGTTCCATGATTCCTTCACGCTAGTTAGGGGAGTGGAGGAGAGAGGGGGTCGCAGGTCGGCGATGGGGTGTGCGCGCCAGGCGATGCCGGAGGTGGGCCCCCGGTGCGATGGTCTCTAGGAGCGGCGACTCCGTTAGCTAGGGTTTTTTTTCCTTTTATCTGATCGAGGATTGGAGAAAGTAAAAGGGGGGTACTTTATAATTAATTATTTAATTAATTTAATATCTCCAAGAGTTGACTTTTTATCCAAAACCCAATTCGAACCCACCGACTGTCGCCCCTAGCTAATTACCCCCATTCTGAACACAATGGGATAGGTATCGCAAGCTAATTCGATTGTTTTGATCTGTTTCCATTCAAATTAAAATGTAAATCTTTATATATCCAATTTAAATGCTCATTTCAATTTACCGGGGCCACATATAGTCGCTAAAAATTCTAGAAAAATTATTTCTATCTTCGTATCGACGATACGGTCCTAACAAAACTAGTTTCGTCGAATTCTGAGACCGTTTGAAAAATGGCCATTTTCTGGTCGATCGAAATTGACTGAAACCGTTAAAACACGTTTAACTTCGCCACGCTCACATATTGATCCCAAAAATTATGGATTTCGGAATCTAGCAATAACGCGATATCACGGATCCAACAAAAGTGGTTTCGTCGAAAATCGATATCGTTTGCAAAATTTCCATTTTTAAGGGCCTAAATTCCATAGCGACTATTCTGAATTTTCAACTGGACATAACTTTTTATCCCCGCTATGAAATTTTAATTTTTCGGATTCCTTTGAAAGATATTCTCAAATAGATTCTAATATTTTTAGTTTCGCTAAAATCCGATTTATTTTGAATCCTGTACATTCATTTGAACTTTGAAATCGAATTTTCGAACTACCACGCCATTTTCAATTCCTTTTATAATTAAAATAAAAATATTTATATTCTAACGACGATTCAAATAAATATATACATTCTATTTCTATTCAAAATAAATCTCTCGTTATTATCATTTAAAATAATTCATTTTAAATATTCAAAATTCATCAAAATTGCCAAAATAAAAATTTTAAATTGCCTCATATTCCCGGGTTATTACAAAATGCATCTATAGAAGATTCTTTAAATAATTCTTGTTCTTTAATTTTGTCTCTTGAAAAAGAGAATGAAGCTTTAATTGGAAAGAATTTAGAATTATCTAACGAATGTGATTTTTTAAAAGTTAATAATAATATTTTTCAAAAAGAAATTTGTGACTCAAAAGAAAATTTTGAAAATTTACAATCATCTTTTAATTTAGAATCTCAAATTTATCATCTTGAAAATGAGAATAGTACTTTGAAAAGGAAGAATTCTAAATTAAATAAGGACAATGACAATTTAAAAAGTAGCAAAATTTCTTTTGAAAGTGTTAATCGTGACTTTGGAATCAAATTTGAAAAATGTACAAATAAGTTCGCAAAATTCAATAAAGGTAAAAATGATTTAAATGTGATTTTATCTAGTTCTAGACCTTTGCACGACAAAAGTGGTTTAGGATATAATAAAACTAATCAGAGGAATAATACTAGATATGCTTTTATGCAAAATATCACTATTAGTACTCGAGCACGAATTAATCCAAGATTCAATTTGTATCGAAATTCGAATACTCCTATGACTAGAGATATTCATAACAAATCTAGAAGTACCAAAGAAAATATCAATATAAATTATTTAAGTATTTGGGTTCCTGTAAATTGGAAAAACAAAAAAAGATATATAGATGATTATTTTGATTCAGTAGTTAATAACGAAAATTTTATTTTTAAAGGTTCCATTTCACCCTCTTGGGTATGGTTACCTTCCAACCCTAGGGCCCTGATAAAGGAAGTGGATACCAAAGTATTTATCATATTTTTTGCAGGTACACTACAACAATAAGGTTATTCCAATATCTCTGAAATTTTTGGAAACAGAGCTCAAAATGAAAGAATAAATCGGAAAAATTGGTAATCTTATATATTTATATTGATATGCAATTATTCTTTTACACATCATACCTCATATTAGCGGTCAACTGATATACTGTATCATTTCTACATATTTTTATACAGTTTCTTTTGGAAATACTTCATATATCACAAGTTCATATGTAAATAAAGCTTACAATTTCTCTTTTGACTTACGTATGAATACATCTCTAAATGATTGTGTAAATATGCTTTCGTATGATCAAATAGTAGCTTGTGACATGAAATATATATTGAACTTGAATATAAACTTATAAGTTATATAAATATCATATGCATAACTCAGAAAAATTATATATTCAGCCGACTAAACCCCAGATTCAGTTGTCTGAATATTCATGGGATCAAAATTTTATCCCATAATTCGGTCGTTTGAATGAACTTAACATGTCTATCACCTGTCTGTTTGTTTGTGCTTATTACGTATGCGTATCGTTTGTGTGTTTGTGCATATTCATGAATTATTTACATAAGTATCTCTTTTTTGTCAATGACAATGGGGGAGAAATATATGTTGACAGGGGGAGTCGTATATATAGTTGTCATTATCAAAAAGGGAGAGAATGTTGGATCTCGCTATATGGCATTTTGATTATGACAACTATACATGTACATATATATTGTTATCAACTAACTTTGTTTTGCAGGAAGATACTCGACAACAGATTCAAGAGCTATAATTGAAGATTAAATATGTTTAGAATCTGTTAGTATTAGTATTAATTGTTAAAATCTTCCTTGATAAAACACACGCATGCACGTTTTAATATATATATATATATATATATATATATGATTTTATATATGACATGCACAAGGCATAGGTCTGTTACAGAAAACAGACGTCTGAATTATTTAATTCAGACGTCTGTCTACTGAAGCAAAAAATAAATTTCCCATAATATTCAGACGTCTGAGTCAAAAATTTCAAAAGTCTGAATAACCTCCAAAATGGCCTATTTCCTTGCAGCTTGAATTTTTATTCAAAAACAGACATCTGAATTTTTTTATTCAAACATCTAAATTTTAATTCAGACATCTGAATTAAAAGATTCTGACATCTGAATCTGCTTCGAAATTGCCTATTTTCTTACTGTTTTGTTTTTAAATCAAAACAGACATCTGGAATTTTCATTCAGACATCTAAATACGAACAGATGCAACTTTAAATGAAGAGCCACAACTTTCTAATCCATGTCTTTTTATCGAATCTCTTCGTGATAAGTTATATCCTTTTGTATATTATAAATAGAGACTTGATTAAGTGATCAAACCACCGAATCTTACTACAATTCTTTCTATCTTTCCTAAAAGATCTCTAAGCACTTCAGCTTCATACTCTAAAGATTTTAATCTTTTAAACCTTCTATATTCCTTCACAAATTACACAACTATCATCAAGGAAAGGTTATAAGAAGGGTGTACTTCAACTTGACATATCCGTGTTAACAAGAACACAAACAAGTTATCAATTATTTTGTATTGTGGGAATCCTCTTCAGTAGTTAAGGCAAGAAATCCTGTTCGGCTGTTCGAGTAGTTGTAAACCTATTCCTCAGGGTGAAGTGAGGGTTGTTGTGTTAGTGAAATTCCAGAAGTGAGTCTGGGGACGTAGGACAGTGATCAGAACCAGTATAAAATCGACTGTGTGGTTTTACTTACAGCTACTACTTTACCATTCTATATTTATTCTCCATACCATGCGATCCTACCACTACTTAGCCTCTTTTCAGTTGTAATGTGGAGGAGGGTCAGAACAACAAGATTCTGGTGAACAGGAAATGTACAAAACATATTATAATACACAAATGTATCTCGTTTGGTTCAACCCAAGATGTATGCCTACCAAGGATAGTTATTCTAGCCTAACCTTGTAAATGTTTACACATGACTCTACTGCTCTTTCCTAAAGTAGTATTCTAAGATATAATACCAAAATAGAATATTTACGTATATATTCATGAAGCCCTTTAAACTATAATTTAATTGATTATTAGACCGAGAAGTGAACCCCTAACTACGGAGTTCTTATATATATATACACACACCTTTCCATCCACTTTCCCTTTACTGTTTTCCGCCCCACTATCAATGATAGATAGGGTGGATTCTCTCGATCACTTAAGACCCTTGGCGGACCTGTTGGTCGGTGGACTTATTGGTCATCTGATACCTCTCAATAAATTGTTCCACGTTCTTATAAGCTAGAGAGCACTAGTAACGGGCCTACTAGTTAAGGCTTTCGTCATTCACACATATACCTTTCCCCGCATAAGGTGAGAGATGGTATTTTATCTCTTGCTATACCTCTAGCTGATCTTATTGTACAACCCCCTTAGTCGATTACTACTTCCCGTAGGGTACGTAGCCATATCTAATGTTTTTAGTTTCCAGGTTTGGGTAGACAATGCACACACACATCGTTTAAGACCCCTGTACTGAAAGACCTATCCCCAGGTGTACTCTTCAACCTCTGCCACTTAAGACCAAGGAAGCGGACTACACGTGAAGGTTATTAGGTTCGTACCCCATTAGCCCTTAGTACCTTTCCCAATTGGGATAAAGTGGGTTATGTTATTACACCCTTTCTGCTTAGTTTCTCTCCACACGATTTATTATCATCACGGGTTCTTATGGTTAATAATATTTTCACATTATTGACCTACTAAGTTTAACTCTATTTTTAATTATAAGTTTTACATTCATTAATATAAATAAGGAAAGTTATACCTCTTTTACCAAGTATATTTATTTGATTACTTCCCCAGTTAGACTTAGTATTTAAGAAACAATCAACATCCATTAATCCCCTTATGACACTCATTTTCTTTTAGTTCTATGCTTATTGCCCTTTATGACCATAACAGTCATATTTTACTAAGGCAACAATTAATCAGTCCCAAGGTATTTATTTGTTGTACCCGAATAGACAATTATTATTCGTATTCATATGTTTATTTATTGGTTGACAGTTATATATATATGTGTATGTGTGTGTGTGTGCGTGTGTGTGTACTAGGCCTCTCACATTATGTTAACTACTTGTGGATGCCGGATTTACTGGTCGGTTCTAGACAGATTCTACCACAAGTTGAACTTAACTTCGTGCCTTAGTACATTTATATTTATGCAATAGACCCCTCACATCAAGCTGACTACCTGTGGTTGCTGGATTTTCCGGTCGGTTCCGGGCAGACTTCTACCATAAGTTGATCTTAGCCTCGTTACTAAATGCAGTAATAATTCAAATTTCCTAATTTGGGGGTGTACAACATTAATCCTAATTAATTTAGGAATTGTAACCATTATCCTATTATATTTACTTTCCCTAATAAACATTGGTTACAATTGTTATTTATTGATTTGCGGTCCTATTTAGAGCAATTAATTATGTTGATTGTTATGAATGGTCACCACAAATATATTAATTCAATATGGATTATATTTACATATATAATTCCATAAGAATGTCATTCAAACATTCAATACAATGTAAATTTTACCGTTTACGCTGATTTGGACGGATAATATGTATATATTTATATTTCATGTTTTCGTGCGGTCAATGTAGTTGTTGTTATTATTATTATTAAATGATTTGGTTTGATTGACAACCAAACATTCTGTTTGACATTCAATATTGTCAAAAGGTTCCAAATCTCACAAAAAGGCCGTTAGCTATTGTTATTACAAATTATGCCTAATTAGTGGAATTGACATATTTCCAAATCACAAGAAATATATGTAAATATATAATTTGTAATAGTTGATGCAAATTACGCACGAATATGTATATTTATATTTATACGTACATTTGCACCACTTTTCACTGTTTGATCTTTTTATCATACCTCTTGTGATTTCAAAATGATGCTTTTTAATATAAAAGGAGGAAAACAACCTATTTACAACAATTAAGCCAAAACCTAACAATACTGAATACAAACATGCATATTTCTTTTAACATTACAGTCACATAATTTACCCGATTGAATCTTTTTACCCAAATTTACAGAATTTATTATTCAACACAGAACTAGAGATCTGGAATGTAACTACACTAAATGGTGTTTAATGGGACTGATTTCCAGATCTACAGTGCTTTACAGCAACTATAATATATTTTACAACATAACTATAAGAATATGTGTAAACAGGTTTAAGAATCCTACAATTAATATTATGCATAATCACAATTTACAATTCACAAGTTTTAACAATGTTTACAATCAGATGGGTGTTAATCTAATTTCCACAATTTAATGAACAAATCTGATAGAAATAGGCATAAAATTTTAGATCTAATTCAAACAAAATAAATAAGTTATTATAATTGTATTCGTAAATTTCCTACTCACCTACAAGCTTCCAAATCCAAAGTTTGAAACCTTTAGGCCCACAATTCCCAAATTCTTATAAATCTACAATTTATTTGAAAAGGGGAAAATTCCATATATATAGAGATGTAAGAAAATAAAAAGAGAGGGGAGAATCTATTTTTGAGCGCTAATTTGCATTATTTCCCATTGGATATGATAATCCTTACAATCCTATGTGATTTGGATTTGATTTGTTGTATAAGAATATATTTTTGATTAAGAAATTTGGTTTGGAGAAAGAGGAAAATGGCAGAGCTTCGTTGTTGCCCACATATTTGTGTGGAAAAGAATGAGGCCTTACCCCTCTATTTATAGGAGTGGAGTTAGCCTAGGACCATTAGATCTATTTTAGTTAACATCCATCTATACATTCGATATTTTATTATAATCTAACCATATAAAACCTAGCCGTCATTGGGCATTTTGATTCCTAGTGGGTTGACCGTCGGTCGGCCGTTATGGTCGACCACCTGGGTCGACCGCTATAGTCGACCACCTGGGCGTTAGAACGCCCAGTCATGCTAGTTTATTGTGGTATGTTATATTAAAGTATTCTGATTTATTTATTTTTTGTTAATTTTCGTATTTTGTCCGTTACTTCTTCATACGAACTCACTCCTGAAACTCCAAACATGAAACTTGACCAGAATTCCGAGATGAATGCATTGGTTAAAGTTTCGTGGTCAGATTCCATCATTTGCAGAAATTACTATTTTTTAAATTTGAATAATTAATTTATATTGCCAAAATTCTGGGTTGTTACACATTCAACAAGAACTCCTTTCGATGTGAAGGGTCCTGGTCTTCACTATCGTCTTCAATAGCATTCAATTTGCTCCAACACGTCATTTTTTATTATTATTCATAATGGTATATTGAGACGACCCGAACTTCCCCGTGAAGGAAAGCACGGATAGAATTGAGTACAAGACAAAATAGAACGCAGACGGAAGAACATTTCATTGTTATTATAACAATTCCATCAGAATACAAGAATATACAAAGCATAAATGAATAAATTACATTCGATAAATATCAGAGATTACAATAAATTACATAGCAACGGAAAATAATACAAAAGCACAACTAGAAGTGATACACGGATACAGAGCTTTCCGAGCATCGTTCCAGCTGTATATCAGGACCCTGTGAATATAAATCTGCAAAACCAAAACTACTAGCTGCCCGTGCGGAAAATAGGGGCACCCAGAGTTTAGGTTAAAACAATAAACTCCAGGTCAGTCATGTGACTGGTGTGAGAACTAAAGCAGTTATTAATCTTTATTTTTAAAGTTAGGTAAATCAAGGGACCACGCCGTATAACACGGAACGGGTTTCCTCCCAAGAATACCAGTGCATAAAACAAACAGCGCAATGCTAAATAAAGAAAAATGAAGCTGTTATAAGACCTAGGTCCCATCACACAATGCAACGCAAGCCGGAGGATAGGGTTTTTACCTTATAACAGCCAAAGCATGCTTGATACGTTTAAAACACATTATTTTGATATTACTATAAGTGGTATAGTGTCAAAACAGTTTCAATCATAAATATCAATCATAGGCGGCATGGGTACCATCTATCATGTCGCCATACTAGAAACCGCAATATCACGTATTGGAAATTTGATTCCGTCATGAGCCGAGGCAAGGGGCAAGCTCATCTCCGCGTTCAAGACACTCTAGCAAATGCCTCAGGACCCCACTATGATCCTTGGATCTTCAGGGCCGGTCCTCTCTTACTTTTGAGGATTGGCAATTCCTGAACACACGTTTCCCGGTCCTTACAGACCTATATCCAAGGCGCCTCGTATCCAACAACCACACAGGTGAAAAGTATATAAATGTCAGGGCTGGTAGGTCACTGACACCACCATAGCTAGAAAGAAACGTCGTGCTCTCCCTGCAGTCACTATCCCGTTTTTGACTCATACCGAGGTGTGAGGCTCGCGAATTCACGTTATACACAAAGCTACGCCACACAGGCCGTGCTTTGATCATCAACCACAAGACTTTGCTTTTCAACAGAAGCCTTGATCAATTGCCACTTACGTGTGCCACACTGGCAATTCACTCCATGCGACTGATGTCCATCGATATACAACCTTTGAGCTCGTACGTCTCAGAGAAGGGCGTTAAGCAAGAGAATAAATTCTCTGCCGCCAAACAGATGTATATTTAATAGAGATCAATCAACACAGAATAAAATCCAATGTCAGACACACAATCCATTTACAAGTTCGTTCTGGGTCTGAACGAAACCGGAGGCACTTTCCTCGCATATCCATCCATCTCCAAGTACGTCTGGACGATCACCAACTGTTTCCCTCATCTTGGGTGTACAGCCCAATCAAGATTATCAGTAATCACCCAAACGATGTGAAGACTTCCGGTCTTCAACCACCGTCTTCATCTTCGACATCTCGTCGAATCGGTTATTCAGAATGGGTATAAACCCGGCCTTTCTTAATAACCCACGTATATAATAAACGAATGTTATACAAACACAACAAACGCCTCATTCCAATTCAGAATATTCTTTTATTCACAAAATCACATTCTTAGGGAAATGTTCCCATTGATTTTATCCAAGATAAATTCTTCTAAATTTTCCTATAATCTTCCTTTGGATATCATTTCAAACCATTTTATGGTTTTCCAAACTAATCGGGATTAGCGAACCACACCGAAGTAATTATTTATTTTATTTCCCAATCCCAACCTATATATCCCATGGAGCAAAACTGGTGATACTCCATATCTAACACCACGGTGTTATCGGTAAAATTAATTATCATTTCACGTTCAAATCTAATTAAAGATTTAACTATCGCTTTGGAGCAAAACTGGTGGTACTCCATTCTCGATCACCTTTCAGATTTGATAATTTAAATTATCAATTCACATTTTAATCTAATTAAAGATTCATTAAAACTCTACTTAGTTTTAATCTTCTTAAAAATCGATATCTTGCCTTTAACTGGGTCAAAGAACCAATGTCATCTAAAACATGATTCACGATAAACCCAAATCACATTTGATATTAAATACAAGGCTCTGAATAGAAAATATATCGGCTTATATTCAATATCAAATTCTGAAACCAACATATATCGTATTGGAAATAACGATATAAAATATATCTTTCAAATTCACATAACAATATCTGTATAGTCACGAAATCCAACATCGAAATATTCCGAAGATAATTTCGATTCAACTCCAGTCCAATCCACGTATTGGGAATATTGATTATTTTTTAAAATCACTTTCAAATTCAATTTATTTATTTCAAAAATAAATTGATTTTAATTCTAGTTCAAAACTAGTTCATTTCGATAAAAATCTATTTTTATCTTTTCAAACATGGAGTTTTTCATCCCAGTTCTTTCCAATTCATATATTATGATTTTACACAAATTATTGATATTTTTAAATTTTTTATCAAGGCCCGTACAGTCGATTTCCAACAACGGCCATCGAACTGCACTTACAGCGACCCTTTTTAAATTTGATTTGGACATAATTCCAAATCCAACCGTTAGATTTCAAATTTCAAATATTCATTGGAAAGCTATTTTCGATACGAACCCAACGGTTCCGGTTTTAGGAGAATCCAACGATCGGATCTCCCGCAACGTCAATTCGAAGTTAATGGTCGAAATTCACGAATTGCCGCGGCGCGGCGCGTTCTATTCAGGCCATTATATAATATATATATATTATATTTCTTCGATTTCCTTTTTAAAATGTATTTTATAAATCGTTTTAAATTCGTTTTCAAAACCATTTCAACTCTATATTTAATTTCAAATCAAAATTGGATATTTCATATCATTACTATATAAATGATATTATTTTCAAACCGTTATATTTTGAAATCACTTCTTTTCTATATTCCTTATAAAAACGAATATAATCGATATAAATATCGTTCACGTCAAAATAGCGCAACTCTAATCAACACGGCTTCATATATTTCAATAAATGCGTTATTCTATTCAACAAATGAATATTTATTCTATTCAACACATGAACCTATATTTCTTTCAACACACGAATAATCTTAACACATGAGTACTGTCAACGCAACACTATTTTTGTTATGTAAAATATTTTATAAAACTATGGTATCTATCGTTTGATTTTAATTAGACTCCACCGTAAAGTAGATTCTAATTGTAAATATGATAAAGATGTAATTTTTATTATTAAAATATTTTACTCAACACATAAATATTTTCAACACATGAATTTTCCTTTATAATATTCATTATTTTCCCGATTGGAATGAGGCCCAATCAATCACCATATAATGTTAATTATATGGATTCCATACAACACATGTATATAATAGCAATAATAAACAATCAACTATCATCCAAGGTGCATCACACTGTATAAGCATCAAATACAGATATCTAACGCTTATAACAGCCTGTCAATCAATCGATCGACATATTTAATCAATCAGGATGAGTGAACTTCAAATTTCATCCCAACACCCGTGTGGGGTTTCAAACAATCAAACACAGATTTTAGTTGTGCAGTTGGGCGACGTGTAAAATTTATCGACCCAATCAATATCAGTCAAATCAGTGTATATAAACAAATCGGCCGATTTGTTTATAAATATTTATTTATTCACTTTCACTATATTCATATTCACGTTAAAAATTATATTTTTAACGATAAAACATTTTATTTTAACACATGAATTTCTATTCAGTTCATTTATTCAATAAGATGATATTTTTATTTTTCTAACATATTTTAGAAAATTTCGGCGGCATAACGGCACGATACTAGAAACGGGACGAGGCCTAGCCTTATCCCCGGTCTAGTGAAGGCCCACGCCATTCACACATCAATCAAATCCATTCTATTTCACCAAACAATTCAATTCAAACCAAATAATCTAACCAACTACACAACCAAACAATTAAACAAACAAGCCATCCATGGTCTGTGGATGATGGGTGTCGGGTGCTACTAAACACCGTCTACATCCTAGTATATATATATAACTAGAAAAAGAAATTTAGAGTGAGAAGTTCTCACCAATAGCTATCCAACTTCACGACACTTCTTTTATAGAAATCTTCATCGTTATCGCATCTTTGTCATCTTCGTTGCCTGTAGCCACTACATGTATAAAAATCACATTTTTACTTCGATGTTCAATATATAAAAATCATATTTTTACTTCGATGTTCAATATATAAAAATCATATTTTTACTTCGATGTTCAATATATAAAAATCATATTTTTACTTCGATGTTCAATATATAAAAATCATATTTTTATTCCTTTACACATACAAAGATGATATTTTTATATTCTCTATCACATAAAGATTTCGCCTTTTCACCTTTAAAGATTTCGCCTTTATAAAATATAGATTTTGCCTTTATGAAAATATAGATTATATTTTCATTTCATCACTATAAAAATTACCTCTTTATTTCAACATATATAAAATAAAAATCAGATTTTTATTTCGCTACATATACAAAGATGATATTTTTACATTCTATATCTCATAAAGATTATATTTTTATAGTTCCTACTATGCAAAGATTATATTTTTATCTTTCTACAATATAAAAGATTATATTTTTACTACTTTAAAAATATAAAAATCCAATTTTTAATTCTTTAAAAATATAAAAATCATATTTTTACTTCGCTACTCCTCTCAAAATATCGTCTTTTCTATTTTAAAAATCACGTCTCTTCTGGTTTTCAAATGAATAAAAATCGAATCTTTAT